>PVIY010011352.1:0-65691 GCA_004026745.1 Myrmecophaga tridactyla | reverse complement strand
TGAAATGCTAGTGATCAATGAAAGGGAGGGGTAAGGGGTATGGTATGTAAAATTTTTTTTTCTGTTTTGTTCTATTTTTCTGTTGTCTTTTTATTTCTTTTTTTGAATTGAGGCAAATGTTCTGGGAAATGATCATGATGATGAATATGCAACTATGTGATGATATTGTGAATTGCTGAGTGTATGTGTTGGGAATGTTTGTGTTTCTTGTAATTTTTTTTAATTAATAAAAAATTAAAAAATAAAAAAATTTTAAAAACTCACTACAAAGCTACAGTAATTAAAACAGTATGATCCTGCATAAGGGGTGTCATGCAATTGAGAGTCCAGAGTTAAAGCCACACATATATGGCCAATTGACTTTCAACCATGGTGCCAGGTCCATTCAATGGGGAAAGAATAATCTGTCCAACACATGGTGCTGGAACAATGGAAATCCACATGCAAAAGAATGAATGTGGGCCCCTGCATCTCACCATATACAAGATTTCATTCAAAATGGGTCAAATACCTAATTATAAGAGCTAATGCTATAAAGCTCTTGCAAGAAAACACAGGGAAATATCTTCAGGACCTTGTAGGAGGCAATGGAGTTTCTTTTATTTTATACCAAAAGCGCTAACAACAAAAAAAGAAAAAATAGATAAATGGGACTTCACCAAAATTAAAAACTTTTATACATCAAAGGACATTAGCAAGAAAGTGAGACGAATGTAAGAAAATATTTGGAAACCATAGAACTGATTATGCTTGAATATCCAGAATATATGTAAAAAATTCCTTTTTACCTCAATAACAAAAAGTTAAACAACCCAATTAAAAATCGGGCCAAAAATGTGGGACAGAAATCCCAGAATGAGCTGAGACTCAGCATCAAGGGATTGAGAAAACCTTCTCGGCCAAAAGGGGGAAGAGTGAAATGAGACAGTGTCAATGGCTGAGAGATTCCAGACAGAGCCGAGAGGTTATCCTGGAGGTTATTCTTACGCATTAAGTAGATATCACCTTGTTAGTCAAGATGTAATGGAGAGGCTGGAGGGAACTGCTTGAAAATGTAGAGTTGTGTTCCAGTAGCCATGTTTCTTGAGGATGATTGAATAATGATACAGCTTTCACAATGTGTGTGATTGTGAAAACCTTGTATCTGATGCTCCTTTTATCTACCTTAGCAACAGACGAGTAGAACATATGGAATAAAAATAAATAATAGGGGGAACAAATGTTAAAATAAATTTAGTTTGAAATGCTAGTGATCAAGGAAAGGAAGGGGTAAGGGGTATGGTAGGTATAATCTTTTTTTCTGTTATCGTTTTATTTCTTTTTCTGTTGTCTTTTTCTTTTTCTGAATTGATGCAAATGTTCTAAGAAATGATGAATATGCAACTAAGTGATGATATTGTGGATTACTGATTATATATGTTAATGTTTTATTTCGTTTGTTAAATTTTTTAAATTAATAAATATATTTTTTTTTAAATCAGGCCAAAGATTTGAATAGACATTTCTCCAAAGAAGATATACAAATGGCCAATAAGCACATGAAAAGATGCTCAATATAATTAGCCATTAGAGAAATGCAGATCAAGGTTTCAATGTGATACTACCCCACATCCACCAGAAAATATTATTTTAAAAATAGAAATAAGTGCTGGCAAGGCTGCAGAGAAATAAAAACCTTAGTATATTGTTGGTGGGAATGTAAAATGGTTCATTTGCTGTGGAAAACAGTTTGGAAGTTAAACAAAACTACCATATGACCCAGCAATCCCACTTCTAGGTGTAAACCCCAAAGAAAGTTCTAGTTTGCTAGCTGCTGGAATGCAATATACCAGAAATGGAATGGCTTTTAACAAGGGGAATTTAATGAGTTGCTAGTTTACAGTTCTAAGGCCAAGAAAATGTCCCAGTCAAAACAAGTCTATAGAAATGTCCAATTTAAGACATCCAGGGAAAGATACCTTGGTTTAAGAAAGCCGACGACGTTCAGTGTTTCTCTCTCAGCCGGAAGGGCACATGGAGAACATGGCGGCATCTGCTGGCTTTCACGTGGCTCTACTCTCTCCAAAATGTTTCCTCTTTTGAAGAATTCCAGCAAGCAACTCCACCTTCAGTGGGTGGAGACACATCTTCATGGAAATTATCTAATCAAAAGTTACCACCCACAATTGGGTGGGTCACATCTTCATGGAAACAATCAAAATGCTCCCACCCAGCAATATTGAATGAGCATCAAAGGGCATGGCTTTTCTGGGGTCCACCACAGATTCAGACTGGCACAGAAAGGATAGCGGGGACTCAGACAAATATCTGTATACTAATGTCTATTGCAGCCTTATTCACAAGAGACAAAAGGTGGAAGCAACCCAAGTGCCCATCAGCAGATGAATGGATAAACAAAATATGGTATATCCATACAACGGAATAGTATTCAGCCATAAAAAGGAATGAGGTTATGATTCATGCCAGAATATAGATGAAACTTGAAGATATCAGGTTGAGTGAAATAAGCCAGACACAAAAGGACAAATAGTGTGTGATCTCACTTATATTAAGTAATAGAATATGCTAATTCAGAGAGTACAGGTTACCAGGATCCAGGGGGTGGGGGAAGGCGGGAGTTAATGCTTAATAGGTACAGAGTTTCTGTTTGGGGTGATAGGAAATGTTGGCAATGGGTGGTGGTGCTGGTAGCACGATATTGTAAATACTACTGAATTGTATATTTGAAAGTGGCTGAAATGGGAACTTGTATGTTGTACATATGTAAGCACAATAAAATTTTTTTAAACGTCTTAAAGCTATAAATTGCTTTTAAAAAAAAATTTTTTTAATCTTTTTTTTTTTTTAAATACCAAAAACCACAAAGAAAATGTAAACATTCCTATTTTGATCATTCCGTTCTACATATATAATCAGTAATTCACAATATCATCACATAGTTGCATATTCATCATCATAATCATTTCTTGGAACATTTGCACCAATTCAGAAAAAGAAATAAAATGAAAACAGAAAAAAAATTTATGCATACCATACACCTTACCCCTCCCCTTCATTGATCACTAGCATTTCAAACTAAATTTATTTTAACATTTGTTCCCCCTATTATTTATTTTTATTCCATATGTTCTACTCATCTGTTGACAAGGTACGTAAAAGGAGCATCAGACACAAGGTTTTCACAATCACACAGTCACACTGTGAAAGCTATATCATTGTTCAATCATCATCAGGAAACATGGCTACTGGAACACAGCTCTACATTTTCAGGCAGTTCCCTCCAGCCTCTCCATTACATCTTGAATAACAAGGTGATATCTACTTAATGCCTAAGAATAACCTCCAGGATAACCTCTCGACTCTGTTTGGAATCTCTCAGCCATTGACACTTTGTCTCATTTCACTCTTCCCCCTTTTGGCCAAGAAGGTTTTCTCAATCCCTTGATGCTGAGTCTTAGCTCATTCTAGGGTTTTTCTCAATCCCCTGATGCTGAGTCTCAGCTCATTCTAGGATTTCTGTCCCACATTGCCAGGAAGGTCCACACCCCAGGGGGTCATGTCCCACGTAGACAGGGGGAAGGTGGTGAGTTTGCTTGTTGTATTGGCTGGAGAGAGAGGCCACATCTGAGCAACAAAAGAGCCTCTGTTGGGGGTGACTCTGAGGCCTAATTCCAAGTAGGCTTGACCTATCCTTTGTGGGGTTAAGTTTCATATGAACGAACCCCAAGACTGGGGGCTCAGCCTATAGCTTTGGTTGTCCCCACTGCTTGTGAGAATATCAAGAATTCAATTTGGGGAAGTTGAATTTCTCCCCGATCTCACCATTCCCCGAAGGGGACTTTGCAAATACTTTTCCACTCACTGATCAAATCACTCTGGGATTCATCGGGGCATCACTCTGGACAAACCAACAAAATCTCATGTCCTACCTGAGATTCCAAGTACTTATGACGTTCAATCAAACTATCTACATAAGTTATATTAGGAAATGCACTAGTCAAGATATAAATTTTGTACCAAATAAACATTTTTTGCTTTAGTCTCACACATAAATTGAAATTTTAAAATATTAACTACCATCTATTTTCAGCACCCTGCAGTAATGACATTCCTTTGTTCTTCCTCATGCAAAAACATTTTATAAATTGCTTTTTAAACAATACTTTAGCTGCAGTGCAGGCATTTAGACATGTTGATTTTTGTTATTATTCAGTTCACAGTATTTTCGATTTTCCCTTACAATTTCTTTCTTGACCAATGGATTATTTAGAAGTGTAGTACTTAATTTTTAAATATTTGTTGTTTCCTGGTGTGCAGTTATCAATATATCTTATCAATACATTGGCGCTTGGCTCTAGCCTTCAGTACCTCTTCTGTGATAATTGTACTCTTGAAGCATTTCTCCCTTGCAGTAAAGCACGATGTTGCGCTTTGTCAATAGAAGGCGCTGCACTAACACTGCAGGAAGAAAGAGGCTTGTCTTCCTGGTTCCAGGGCGCTGGGTTTTGATTTTCCTTTCTTCTGCTGCACGATTGTTGGGGCCCTCAGCATTGCGTGTGTGTGGGCACATAAGCATTGCTCTGACCTAGCTGTGTGCCAAGAGTGGGAGGCCCTAGCTGGGGATAGCCTTGCGGCTGCCCTTGATCCACAGACTGCATGTTCCAGGCCAGGCATCTGCAGGGGCACCCTGATCCTCTCTGTGCACCTGCCCACCAGCCTCAGCTTGTCCGAACCCCGAAGAGCCGTTTCCCATAGACTTATTCGTGTGGACACCACGTATTCCAGACCTTGTAGCCATAGTAATGCCCTGACTCCTTCTTCACACCCAGCTCACCAGCCTTGGCTCACCTGTGCCCAGGAGGGTCATTTCCTGGGACCCTCCCCACATAGGCATTGTGCAGTCCTCAGAGAAGTTTGTACAGCATTGCTTCTGATCAAGGTTCCTTTTCCCAGAAAGGAAATGCAGTTTATGCTTATAGTACTAACAGGTCTTACCACATATCCCATCACCTGGAAGCAGCTGGCTTACTTACAAAGTGGAGTGGCTTACTGAAGACTCAGTTATGGCACCATTGGGAGATATCATGAAAAGATTTATAGAATGCTGTATGTGCTCTGAATCAGGGACCATTACATGGTATTGTCTTACTCACTGCCAGCCTACAAGGGTTCAGGAAGTAAGAGAGGCTCTTGCTATTATTATACCTAATAACCTGTTCACAGAGTTTTGTTTCTTACTGTGGCACATTTGAGCTTGTTTGGAGATCACAGTCCCCAAGGAGAGACTGTTTCCACTAGGGGAAACATAAATGGTTCTGTTGAAAATATTGGCTAAATTAATGAATTCTGGTTTTTCAAACAGGCACTGGGTTGGCTGCTATCCAGTAGAGGCAAGGGCGGACTATGATTGGAACCCAGTGAATTCTCTGGGGCACTCTTAGTATCTCCATCCCCCTTTCCCTGCCCCCCCAGTTTAGGGCAATTTAGGACTTAGATCCTTGGGAATGAAGATTTGCATCACTCTACCAGGTGAAGAACCCAAGAGAAGAAGAGGTTCTAGTTGAGGGCAAGGAAAATATAGAATGTGTAGTTGAGGAAGGACACCTTGGATGTCAGCAATGATCTTGTGACCCATTATCAAAATGAGGATTTTAGTAGCTTGGCATGTTTTCCCTTTGGTCCTTATATACATAAAAATGCGTATAAACTGATCATTTTCTTCTTTATCCTCCCCATTTTTGTCTTATGTACAAGTTGTTGGAGGTCAACTTTACAATTTAGTCTTTATGCGACAGAATATTGAGTGGAACCCTGACTAAATCTGGAGAGTAATCAATATAGCCAGTGGGGGACTGGTAGAATTGTGTGTCTTCTCATTTGAGAGAAGGGTGAGAACCTCTTCACTTTCCCCCCCTTTTCTCTTTTAAGAAGGGTAGCCCATTAGTAGAAGTCTAACTAACAGAGGAGTTCAAATGTGTGTAGAAAGGTGCATATGGAAACCCAGTAGCCAGAAAAGTATACTCTGACAATTATCTATTTGTTGCCTCTCATACCACATTCACTCTTCAGTATCTATTCCGCGGTGAAGGACTGGACTTCCCAGCATTTGTCTTTGAGCACGATGTTAAGCTTTGTCAAGAGAGGATGGTGGATGGACATTCCAAGAAGAAAGAGGCTTGTTTTCTTGGTTCCAGGGTGGTGTGTTTTTATTTTTCTTGCTCCTGCTAGTCTGTCAGGGATGCACGTGCTTGGGGACATCTGTTGGCACTCTGCTCCATCCATATATATGCCAAGAGCAGGTACTCCCTCAGCAACCTTACAGACCCAGTTTGGGCCCTGGGACCACCATGCCATGGCCCTCCAGTCAACAATAGCACATGCTCCAGGCCTGGCACCCGAGGTAGCTCCCCAGACCCCTCTGTGCCTCTGCTTCCCAGCCTCAGCTCATCTACGCCCTGAATGGTTTTTCTCAAAGCCCTCCAAGCACAAACATTGTACCCAGAGCAGGGCCCCCAGGGCCCCCTGTGCATCTATCTGCTCACCAACCTAAGCTCAACTGCATCCCAGAGGATTGAATTAGGTTGATTCCTGTGGCCCTCCATGCCCTGCATGGACACTATGCACTCTTTATGCCTTATGCCTTCCTCAGTGCACCTGCCCGACAGCCTTGGCTCACCTGGGCTTCATGGAGTTGTTTGCTGGGATCCACCCAAGGTGGATACTGTGTGCTCAGGACCTTGTGCCTAAAGGCGGTATCCCCACACTCCCTGCACACCTCCCCACCTTGGCTTGTCTGCACTCTAGGGGGCTGTTTCTTTAACTCGCAACAGTGAACCAGCTCTGGCCTGGGCAAATGAGTGACCCTCACACACAGCTGTGGGGGTGGGGAAGGCCTGCAGAGTTTGTCCTTCCTTGGATACTCTCACTCTGCCCTCAGGTACCCTTTATATTAAATGTGCCATGTTTAAATTATCATGTGGTTTCTGTCTCCTGACTGGATCCAGATTGAATCACCTAGCAATCTTACTGGTTTTGATTTCTAACTCAACTCCATTGTCGTTAAAGACATTCTTCGTGATTTTAAGTCTTTAAAGTTTATTGAGAGTTGTTTTATGGCACAGCATATGGACTACACTGATCAGTATTCTGTATATTCGAAAAGAATCTGAATTCTGTGTTCATATTTCATAAAGAAATTAGAAAAAAGAAAAATTTTTAAAAAGTCTTTTATATCCACCCAGATCCCTACCAATTCTGATGCTCTCCATTCCTTTCTGAGGACCTGGGTTTCCATCTGTAGTCATTTACCTGCAGGCCAAGGACTCCTTTAGCATTTCTTATAGTGTGGTACTCCTGACAGCTTATCGCCTTAGTTTTCTTTTCTTTTTAACTTTTTTTATTGTATAGTATAACATATATACAAAGCAAAGAAATAAAAAAGCAGTAGTTTTCAAAGCACTGTTCAACAAGTAGTTATAGGACAGATCCCAGAGTTTGTCCTGGGCTGTCATACCATCCTCTCAGGTTTTTCCTTCTAGCTGCTCCAGCATTTAGGAGGCTAGAAGGCATAAATATTTTTTTATCATCACAACTGACTTTCTTTTTTTGTGTGAAAAATAATATATATACAAAAAAGCAATAAATTTCAAAGCACACAACAATTAGATGTAGAACATATTTCAGTGTTTGACATGGGTTACAATTCCACAATTTTAGGTTTTACTTCTAGCTGCTCTAAGATACTGGAGACTAAAAGAGATATCAATTTAATGATTCAGCATTCATATTGATTTGTTAAATCCTATCTTCACTGTATAACTCCACCATCACCTTTGATCTTTCCATTCCTCTCTTTAGGGGTGTTTGGCCTATGGCCATTCTAACTTTTTCATGTTGGAAGGGTCTGTCACTCATATGGAGTAGGGAGATGGAACTATCTGATGTTCTGGAGAGCCTGGGCCCTCTAGGTTTCAGGACTTATCTGGACCAGGGACCCATCTGGAGGTTGTAGGTTTCTAGAAAGTTATCCAAGTGCATGAAACCCTTGTGGAATCTTACATGTTGCCCTAGGTGTTCTTTAGGATTGGCTGGAATGGTCCTGGCTGGAGTTTGCAGGTTATGATAGGTAGCAATATCTAGCTGAAGCTTGTGTAAGAGCAATCTCCAGAGTAGCCTCTCGATTCTATTTGAACTCTCACTGCCACTGATACTTTATTAGTTACACTTCTTTTCCCCCTTTTGGTCAGGATGGAATTGTTGATCCAACAGTGCCAGAGCCAGATTCATCCCTGGGAGTCCTTTCCCATATCACCAGGCAGACTTTCACCCTTGGATATCATGTCCCACGTAGCGGGGAGGGCAATGATTTCACTTGAAGAGTTGGGCTTAGAGAGAGAGAGGTCACATCTGAGCAAAAAAGAGGTCCTCCAGAATTGCCTTAGATTTCTTTTATCTGAAAATGTCTATTTCAATTTCATTTATTTATTTATTTATTTGCATGGGCAGGGGGGAATTGAACCCAGGTCTCTGGAACAGCAGGCGAGAACTCTGCCTGCTGAGCCACCCGTGGCCTGCCCTTATAATTTCATTTTTAAGGATGTTTTTGCTGAATATAGAATTCTGAGTGGGCCTTTTTCTTTCTCTCTTTTAGCACTTTAAAGATGTGGGCTACACTTCTTTCTGGCCTCTGACTTCTAGTGAGGAGTTAGCTGTTAATTGTTCCTCTATATATACTATGTTGTTTTTCTCTTGCTGCTTTCAACATCTGCTCTTCATCTTTAGCTTTTAATAGTTTGACCACGATGTGCCTAGGTGTGGTCTTTTTGTGAGTTTATGGACGTGGGTTTGTTGAAAATCTTGAATCTGTAAATTTCAGTCTTTCGACTGGAAATTTTTGACTATTATTCCTCTAATATTTTTTTCTACTTTATTCTTTCTCTCTCCACCTATTGGGACTCAAATTACAAATATATTAAACTGTTTCATATTATCCAACTAGTCTCTGAAACTTTGTTCTTTTTTAAAATCCTTTTCTGCCTTCAGCTGAAATTATTTCTATTGGTCTGTCTTCTAGTTCATTAACTCAATATTCTGTTATCTCCTCTTTTGCTGTGAAGTCCATCCAGCAAATTTTTTTTTAAATCTCAATTATTGTGTTTTTTAGTTCTAGGATTTGTTTTGGAAAAAAAAATTATGTTTCTGCTATCTTTTTCTTAAGAACATATATTTTTTTCACATCGTTGAGGATAATGATATGTTTTGAAACGATTCTGTTAATTCCAGTATCTGGATCATTTCGGTGTTGGTTTCAGTTTTGAATGTTAAGTTGTGGAGACTCTGGTTCCTGTTATTTTCTCCCAGGAGTGGCGTTTCTTTCATTTTGTCTGACAATGAACTTGGTGTAATGCACAGCACAAGTTCACATATTGGGTGGCAGTTCCAATCTTCGTTTGGATCTTCTGGCTATAGCTGGGCTGCTTTGAATCTGAACTGCGCATGTGGATCAGAATATGGGCAGAGATGTGGGCAGACAATTTGAAGATTCCCTAGCTCTTTCCCTTCTAAGATTCCCTCTTTTCTCTCCAGTGGCTTCAGTTTCCCTGACTCCGTATCCTGGTACTGCGATTTTGCCAATGCATGCTGGACACATCAACTCTGTCTGCTCCCAGCCTAGAAGCAGCAAAAATAGGGAATGTTCTCTGCCGAACACTATTTTGGGTGTGGATTTCTCATCTGCCCACCTGCTTCCCTTCATTCTCCTGGTCTTTGAGTAGCAACTTTTTGTATTATGCTCACATTAAAAAAAAAATTATTAGTAGTAGTATTTCTTATTATTTGTATGCTCACATTTTATTGTTATCTGTGGAGGGATCATTCCTAGAAGATCCCTGCCATTATTAGAAGTATAGTATTTATTTGTATTTATGCTACCTGGGAAAGTTTGCAGAGAATCTTGGTTCAGTGGACTGATGACTTTCATCAGTTCTGGAACATTTCCCAGCATCTTTTCAATTATTGCCTCTGCTCTAGTCAATCTTTTCCTTCTAGAACTCTCTATGTAAACTTTTCACTGTCTCACATCTCTTATACTTCCTTTCTGTATTTTCCATTCTTTTTTCTTTCTGTGCTTCAGATTAAACATCTATTCACTTATCTTCTAGTTCACTGCCTTGTGTTGTATCTGCTGCTAAACTCATTAGTAGTTCCTTTTAGATACTGTATTTTTTACTTTTAGAATTCCTATTTGATAATTTTTAAAATCCACTTCCCTATAAAATTTTATGGATTTTTAAAAAATCTATTTTCTTGAACAAATTATAGTTAAAGTTCTTGTTGCTTACTTCAATATTTGGATCTATTTCTATCGTTTAGGTTTTCTCTGATATTAAGTAGCAAAGGCCTCATTTCTTGGCACACTAGTTTTTATTACATCTTAGAATTTCTGTATCAAAAACTGTAGAGTCTTTAGATGTTTTTTCATCCACCCTTTCCTCTGCTAGGCAGATAGAATGGGGGCTGACCATCTTAATCCAATTGAAGACTAAATGGTTTGAGATGGGACAGCAATTTTGGTAACTCTGTCTACCTCTTTTGCCTTGTTCCTAGAAAGCCCTGTGTTCACCAGGCCCCTTCCCCTGGTGAACCCTGAATTCTATTCCTCAGCACCATAAGACTACCCAGAATTCTATTTAGTGTTTCAGAAGTTTGAGGCTTAGCTCTTTGTAGCCTCTGGCCCTACGCAAGCTTCAGAATTTAGTAAATATCCTGAGGGGGAAATTGTTTTTAAAGCTCAAGTCCCGAACTTTATCGCTCCAGCATAACAAGATAACTAAGAACTCAGCTGGCATCTTTGTTCCCTGGCTGCATCTGTCTGTCTGGGCAGTGCCTGGTTTCTGAAGCTCTTGTTTGAACCCAGAATCAGGAAATGTCCCTTGGGAAAAATATGCTGCAAATTGTCAGCTCACATCTCCATGAGTCTCCCTTTTCTAGGATTTTAGGCTGTCCAATCCTCCTTCCTTCGGCAGCTCTCTGAGGCCTTTAAAAATATGATTTTTATATTTGATATGCTTTTCTAGTTTCTGAAAAGAGTTCAGCAACTCCATCCTACTGAAACTGGAAGTCTCTCAGCACTTTTAAAGTGCTTATTTCCTTCCTCTGAACTTTGAAAGTTGACTATACCAATGAGTCTATTTACATGAAAAACATATTCCTACTGCTGAAAAAAAAAATAGCAGACTATTGTATGGTACGCCTCCATATTCACAACTGTGTTTAATATTAAGGATTTGAAATGATTGTGGTAGGATCATGGAACTTTTTCCTTTAAAAATGTTTCTGAAATGTTACTACATTCTCTATTCTATTAGAATTACATAAGTAAATATAGATTGTCAAAGGGGGAGGGAGAAGGAACTCAGTCACTAGGATTTAACAGTGGGAAAATTAACTGCATAAACCTTTTTCTAACTTTTGTACCATGTGAATGTATTAACTATTAAGGAAAATAAATGCTTATATTTGGATACATACACATTCCAGTGACTCACAGGGTCATAAGACACTGTAAACACCGTGTGGAGGAGGAAACAGGCTTCTGATTATTCTCATTAGCTGCAAAGACCACAGAGAAGAATCTAGCCCTGATTCATCATCGAGCCTAAAAAAAAATCAGAACTGCCTATCTTTCGGGGACTGTGATGAGCAAAGGGAATTACTGTATTCCTGTAAGAGCTTTTATGAAAAGATCCAAAATTTTTTAAAAAAGATTCATTAGTTGTTACTGTGGCACAGATGAAGGTATAGTCAGTATAGATGCTAGCTTTGGTGGGACACTTCAGGTTACTTGTTCCAATTACAGGACATGATGCAGATGCCGTAGACATTTTATTTGAATGTTGCACATTTTCTTTTTTAACCTGTGTTAAAATCTTGACATCTAATTACCCATATTCTCTCATATCTCTCTCTTTCCTCAGAACTTCCATTCCAGGCCTGGAACTGGCAAACTATAGCTTGCAGACCAAATCCAGACTACTGCCTGATTTTGTACGGCCCACAAGCTAAGAATGTTTTTTTGATACATGACAATTAGATGAAATTCAAATTTCAGTGTCCATAAAAAGTTGTACTGGACACAGCTGTGCGCATTCATTTTTGTATTATCTATGACTGTGTTCATGCTCTCACAATGGCAAAACTGAGTAGTTACAACAGAAAAACTGAACAGCCTGCAAAGCCTAAAATATTTACCCCCTGGCCCTAAAGCATCTCTGAATAACAAGTTTCATGGAGCAACTCTATGGTGTCATAGACCGACTGAATTAATGGTCCCACATCTTCACCTCTCCCTGTATCCATGCCTGTTGTCATGAAACTTTGTGATGCTTTTCCACCGACTCTGGGCTCAGTCCAAAGAGAGCTTGGGAGACATGATACAACAGAAGCCCGAAGTGGGATTGCACCCTGGGGCTTGTTCTCTCTGGCTCAGAACATACTCTAGTGGCTTGTGTGCTGGAGGCTAAACCACGCGAACGTGAGCCGAGTGGCTCCAGTAATTCCAGCTGAGGTGAGCCTAGATTAGCCAACAGCCAAGGATCCCAGAATGAGTGAGCCTAACCAAGACCACCATAGCCTAACCAATACAACCACAGCTGACCACAGATGCAGGCGCAAGCCCGGCTGAAATCACTGGAATTCAGCCCAGATCAGCTGTACCCTGCAGATTGGAAAGCCAAATAACTGTTGATTGTTATATGCTACTTTGAAGTTTGATGGGGGCTTATTACATAACGTTATTCTGGCATTAGAAAACAGATATTATGGTCATAAGAATTTTATAAATTTTGCCAAAACAGAGTAAGGGGCCACGGTGGCTCAGCGGCAAGAACGCTTGCCTGCCATGCCAGAGGACCCGGGTTCGATTCCCGGTGCCTGCCCATGTAAAAAAAAAAAAAAAAAAAACAGAGTAAGGAACATTTTTATTCTTCTGAGGGCAGTTCAGGCCTCGAATAGAGTGACAGAGTCTGAACCAAGCTCGGAAGTCTGGAACTTTAGGGGTGGGAGGTGATGCATAAGATCACTTCTTGAATTTCTGCAAAAATACCATGTATTCATACAGTGGTTCAATAAATATTTGTATTTGATTTCTGGTTCAGTCTGCCCACTGGGTCAAGCTGATGCCAAGGTTAGGACTTGGCATGCTTCTTGACCATGAAGAGATCTAGCTAGATACACAGACTCCATAATTTATGGAAAAAGAAATCAATTTATTTCCTATTTATAAAATGTAAAAAAACAGTGCCTTGGGTATAAAATCTAAATGTCTGCAGTATGATGAATCAGCATATAACTATCACTCATTGCATCCTCTAGTTATTAGCTTGTAGTGCAAAGAAAGTGGGTGGTGGGAGGTTCTCCTGTACCAGGCTAAAGGAAAAGCTTCACTAAGCTAAGAGCCATAGAGGGTTCAGAGAGCAGTAAACAGTATAGAGTAGAAAAGGAGAATGCACACAACTGAGGTAGGAGGTGAGTAAGGGCTAGGTACCGGTGTCTGTAATAGGGAATACTTGAACTTGCAAGAGGGAGGATCTTCCACCTTGAATGCTGAATACAATTGGCCTGAGCCTGTCAGGAAAGTCAAGCTGTTTCCTTGTGCATAGGGCCAACCCCCTGCAGAACAACAAATGTGGCTTCTGTCAGGAAGGAAAGCATCCATCAGTGTGACAGGAAGAGGTCACCTCTGGACTTGCGTGAACTCCTTGCGCAGCCACAGAGAGTCCTGGTAGAAGCGAGGATCGCCCAGTCTCACGGCTGTCCGTTTGTAGAAGTAACAGTACAGCACCGCCGCTGTGGAAAACAAGCAGAAAAGCAGCCCCAGGGATGCTCCCGGGTATTCATTCCAGAGTGAAAACAGAACCTATAGGGGGTGAGAGGTTCTGTCCCATGACTTCCCACTGTCTCCCAATAAGGGCATGGCCATCCCAACCATCTCAGGACAAAGGCTCTCACTACCTTTCAGAGCCATATGTGGAACCAAAGTTTAGCCCTGAGATTAGTCTGTTCCTTACCTAGTCTCTGGAATACAAACAGTGTTTGAAGTCCACTTGTCCAGACAAAGTGGTTGGAATTTTTCCAGCGTAAGTTCTGAAGGAGATATGAGTAGAGAGGGAAAGGTCAACGCCTGATGAGGTTCTCACACCTCCAGCCTGGTTACCTGCTGGTATCCCACTTAGTTTAAAATCATGCTAATCTGATTCTCCTTCTCTCTTTCCATAACTCCAAGGAGTGGTTCTCAAAGGAGACTCAAGCTCCTTTTTTTGCTACAAAGGGAATAAATATCCTTTTAACTCTGAGGGAGGAAGTTTGAAATAAGCAATTTATTCCTTTTCATTTCATAGTCTTTGCCAAAGAGAGATGAAATAGTATTATCTCAGAAGTGCAGGATGGTTACTGAAAACCGTGAAAATCTCAGGCTCAGCTCCTGTCAGATAAAGGCCTGGTACAGTCAGGGCTTAATCAGGTTAACAGTTTTACAATACAAAGCCAGGATCTACTTTGGTGCCAGAGACTTCAGTACTGCTCTGCTTCTTTTTTTTTATGGACTCAACTTCTCTCCTGTGGAGTCATAAGGGCAACCTAGCAAAGGGTTCAGCTTTAGTAAAAAAAAGTGACAGAGGTGCCCTGAGGTTTTAAGGTATTCCATCAAAGTGAGCACATGAGAAAAACACGAGATAACCAAAGAGACGGAAAAGTTTGTGAAGTGAAGCAGAAGAAATCTGGAACCATGTATACTGGATCTGACTCAAGGCCTATGTTAGAACTGAAGGGAGGCATCTTGGAGGGCAGTCCTACGAGTGTAAGTGATGTGGACTTGGCAGAGGGCATGGAACACTAACGGGCAAGCAGCATGCTTGCTTGGCTATTTCCTGGCACCATTTACTGCCTGTAGTACTAGCTATGGGACAACGATGCCTGAGAATATGCTGTCTCTGCACCCACTTGCCTAAATGGTTAATGATGAAACAGAATCAACTTTCTGTTTTAGCCTTGGCAGGCCTATTTAGGGCAAAGGTGAGCTGAATGTTCCTTGCCTCTTGGCTAAGACTGTTCGTCAACATATAAGGTTGGCCAAAAGTACCTTATAAAATTCTCAGGTGCTTAACTCCAGCCCTGATCACTTTATTTCACCTGTTGTGGTGTACAGGAATGATGCTGGGTTTTCAGAGAAAAGGGATTCCTAGCCTTTAAGGATCATAACCCAGTCTTACCATGACCCAGACATGAAGGGAGATGCTGAGGGCAAAGTACGCAGCCGTCAGGATGATAGTCCCTTTGAACTTATGGAAAAGGAGCTTGACCAGGCCAGCCTGGAAGACGAAGGTATTGAAGAACATGAGGAAAATGATGATGGTGTTGAAGAGCACTGCAATATCCTGGATGCTGCAGACATAGAACAAAGCACAGCTACATGGAGGCCTGTGCGAGGGCCCAAGAGCTGGCCCTCAGTCCTGGGCACATCATGAATTTGTCCCTCCCTTGTGATACAGTCAGCTGACACCCCCCCCCCCCCCCCCAGAAACAGCATGGGCTTTGGGGCCCAAATAACATAAAGCTAAAACTACCTGCTGGCCCCATCAGTTGAATAGTCCACAGACAAGGCTTTCTGGCCCTGACCTCTTAACTCAGTAAGTCCATTAGGCACTTTCAAGGAGAAGCCACTTTTCTCCCTATATCCAGAAAATGCCAGCCCTGTCTGTCACATAACCTTATCCCATCAGACAGGTTCATCTAGAAAGACTACAATGCACTTCCCCTGATCTTTGCATGGCTGATACCTTAGTGCCACCCCAGTCTCAGTTTAAACATCCCTCTTCAGAGGCTTTCCTTTAACCCCACTACCTAAAACCCAGCTACTTTATTTGAAATTATCTTATTTTTGCTTATGTTGTTATTGTCTCTCTTCACTAGAATGTAATCCCACGAGAGCAGGGGCTTGTTAGGTCTACCACAGCAACCAGGACAGTGTCTGACAGGCCAGTGAATACTTGTTGTCTATCTACTGAAGAAAGACCAGTCCCAAGACTGTGGTTTCGGTTTAGAAACTGCCTCATAAAGTCACAAATCATTTGGAAGACAAACGCCAACAGTTTCGCTCCTATAGGATTCATATATATTGTTAATATGATTTCCTATTTTTAGTCTGCTATTTTGTAATCCTCTGTCACGGCAATGGAAGACAGTATTTCCACCCACAGGTAAAGAAAATGGTCAGCAGTTTGTCCCTCATTCCCATGTGAACTACTTCCCTTATTCCCAATCTCTGTTGGAGGGACATACAAATAAGACCTGTGACCATGTTTACGTACCACAGGGTGCCCAGGACAATGTTAAATCTTATCATCCCTGATATTTCTCTGTTAATAACTTTAAAACGCTAAGTCATGATTGTCAGGGCCTTCGAACTGCTTGGGTTCAGCTTTCCGGACCCACCCACTGTACTCACATGTAGAGCACCAGCTGGATGACAGGAGCCATTCGGAGTAGCTCTGAGAAGGAATTGACAAAGAGGTCATAGGACAGCAGCAGGAACTGCAGGGAGAGCACGAGGCTGTAGTTACTTGTTTGGAGCATCTTTCTTTCCTGCTCTCTTGGGACTCCAAGGGCACATTCCACAGTTCTCCAGAAAACAGCTTTTGGCTCCCCTCTTCAGCACTGAGGGAGAGAGGTGCAGTTCCTCCAAATCAAAGTTTGTTCCCTTGTTCTAAGGCAAGGGCCTGTTGGGGCAATAACAGAGTAGAGGTTAGAAATTCTTTAATGCAAAATATTTACTGAGGACCTACCATGTGCCAGGTACCACGCCACATGCTTGGAATACACCAGTGAACAAAACTAAGGACAACCAAAAATCCAACTAGTCACTCTGTTACCGGACAAAGGCAGTGGATTCTTTTGCCCGATGTGCTCAAATGAACAATTTCTGAGACACCGGGGTTTCAAAGAGAGTAAAAGTTTATTGCTAGACGTGAAACAGGAGATCAGATGGCCTACTCGCCCAAAAATATGTCTCCCTGAAGTTTTATAGTATCAAAAAAGTTTTAGGATAATGAGCACAATGGTTCTAGATGATCTAATTAGAGGTGATTGTTAGGTCAGGGGAACGGGGAAGGGCACTGCAACTGGAGCTGCGGAGGCTGTGTCACCCCTCCCAACCTGACTTCTGGAACTAATGAACTGCCCCTTCCGGATGTCACCTGACCTCCATCCTTAAAAGCTGCCCGCGCCAAAGCCCACGCGCGGACTCACCTCCCTCCATCTTGGGTTTGGTGAGCTCTGCCCGGGAGCACAGAAATAACTGCCCCCCCCCACTTTAAATTTCCTGGTCTCCCTTTCTTCTTTCTCAAACCCTTTCGCCTCCTAAACCTTTCAGTGATCTAATTATTGAGCATGCACAGATTGATTACATGCTTAGTCACAGAACGAATATAAGCAAATGGCAGCCTTAATATGATGATGGGCATGAGTTTTAGTATTATAATGAGGTATAGGTCACTTATAGGTAAAGTCTCAGCTACTGTGCATATCAGGTGGGCCCACTGTGGTCAGATACAGCTTTGGTTATCAAGATTACTTTAGACTTGGGGTGGGTTAGCTCTGGACTGACTCAAAACCCTTTATTAATAAACATTAGGGGCTGTCTTTAGTGATCACAAACTCTAAAGACGAAAAACTGGATAAATGAGTACAAATGAAGATTAGTCACAAGATTTCTACAATCACAAGGGCACAACAAGATAAAAGTTATACTATCATTATTAGAGATCAAGGCAGCTGGATTACAGTTCAAACATTTCAGGTATTTCCCTGTCTACTCCAATATGGCAGAAAGCAAAAAAGGAATATCTATAAAATGATTCAGTAATCAGAATCATCCCTTAGATTCTAACTTCTCGGTTACAGCTCCTTCTAGAGACCCTCACCCTCAAACTTTCTCCATGCCTGGAATCTTCTAAACCCAGAATTCTTGAGTTCAAAGGAGTCGAAGAGCACTACAGAGAAGAGTGACCATCTGGGCATGTAGTAGCAGCAGTAATATAATTATTAATAAATTATTAATATTAATGATAATGCTAGCAGCCTCAGTAAACATATAGCAGTTAAAATGTGCCAGGGACTTTTTAAGCACTAACATTATTTAAACCTCGCAATAACCCCATGAGGTTAATGATACACCATTTTGCCCCATTTTACAGATGAGGAATCTGAGGCCCAGAGAGGTAAAATAATTTGTTCAAGGTCACATGGCTGGTAGGCGGCACTGCTGGGATTCAGAGCCAGGCCCTCTAGGTCCAGAGTCCACGCTCTTAACACTACGCTGCCTCTTATAGAACAGACAGGATGATCCGTAATCAGGCTGATAAAATGTTGGCACAGGAGAAATGTGAAGTGCTGTAGGCAGAAAAAGCTAGGAGGAAACAGGGTAGCAACACAGTGGCACCACATAAAGGGAGCCGGGCCTTTATTTCCATATTTTCCAAGGCCCCGAAGCTACTTTATGGGGGAGTGGAGGTATCCTGCGATTTCAAGCTGGGTAGAACCTATAAACAAAATTAAAATAAATTAGCATCTGTAAAACGCTTTACACTTACGAACTCTTTTCATATTTAGTACCTTATTTAATTCTATCCCGAGCCGGTGGCCATTATTATTGCATAACAACCCCACTTTACACTGGGGGCTTAAGAGGTTAAGGAACCTCGCAGGAGTCCCAGTTTATGCACCCGGTTCTCCCGGAGCCCAAGTCTTCTCATTCATCAAATAAAACTGGTAGCCACCACCTATGTACCAACACCAGGTTAATCACCGTCTCCCGGGCCACCACGGAGGACCCGTCACACGGGAATGCATCTCGCCATGCCCACGCGAAAGGTGATCATCTCCTCCAGTTCAGGGCACTGGTGATTCACAAGGGAAAGAAATGCTCCTCCAAGTCTGTCTACGGCTACCTGCCGCGTCTCCTCTGTCCCCTGCGCCATCTCCCGGACCCTTCCCGGACCACTTAAAGATGGGGTTGTCCTGGCAAAGAAAAAACAACCCCCCAAACGACCACAACAGTAAAAGTCCTGCCTTTGGTCCCTCTTACCCACGCCTCGGCAACCACCCTCACCTGAACCAGGGCTCGTCGGTTGTCATGGGGACGCCGTCCCGGCTTCCGGAAGCCGCTTTTCAATACCGGAAGTAGATGGCGGACGCGAGCCCCGCCCGTGGGGTTGTAGTCGCCGTCCTCGGTTTTCTCGGCCCGTTCCTGGGTCAGCCCGGCCGCCATGTTATGGGTCCTCGTTTTTCCCGGGTCCACCTTTCTCCTGACTCTCTCAGCGTCGCCTCCCGCTGTCCAAACCTCCCTCTCTCGCCTGTTGCGCTCTGGCCCCCGCCGAGAGGCTTCGTGTGGGCCCGAAAACTTCCGTTTCTACGGCATGGGGGGCGGTGAGGGACGGGGCCGAGCTCGTCGCGGTGCTCCTAGTCCCTGGAACCCTGCGCTTGGGGGACGGACGCCTGCGGAGGAATAGGGAGCGGGTGAGGGAACTGGCGCGACGGAAGCAGGGACCCAGGGCCCGGGACTTCATTTCCCAGGCGGCCTCGCGCGGGACCGGAAGTGCCCCGAGGTTATAAGAGGATGAGGCGCGGCGGTGAGGCCGCTGTAGAGCGGCGGTGCCAGGTGGGTTCGGTCGTCTTGCAGTGCCTCTGACCCCGTTTCCCAGAAACTTCGGGCCTGGGTCGCGGCGCTGGGTGACGAGGGGAGGGCTGGGAGGCGGGTCTCGAAGATCTCGGTCCCCCTGAGTCCCACTGTGCTTCACGGATGAGGACGAGCCCGGACTGGGAGTTTAGGGGACTGGGTTCGAGCCCTGGCTCTGCTCTTGCTCGCTTCGCTCTGTCCACTCCGTTCATTTTAGGAAATGGGCACCGGTCTCCGTGCACTGCATTCCACAGGTAGTGGGTATATAGGCACGAAAGCTTTTCAGAAGATGCAGCCAGCCGACGGAGCTGATCGCTCTAATTTTCACCCAAGGTTAGTGGAGACCAGAGGTCCAGCAGAGGGGTCAGGAACCGGCCCCCGAGTTCCTGAAACTGTTCCGGGCATCTGAGCAAGACCTACGCACCGTTCCAAGAACAGGTCTTGAATTACTCCGGTGGAAAGACGGACCTTGTTTAGCTAGGTCCTGGCTAGGATTTTGGACCCCTTTTTCCTGAGTCCTGACCTCCTCATCTGGACTTCCAGAAGGTATCTTTGAAAGTGAGGAATTGACGAGGAGTCGACCTGGATTCCTATACCTGTGCCACTCACCTTGGCCAAGTCATTTTCCCTCTCTGGGTTCCAGTGTTTTCGGTTTGTAAACTAAGGATTTAGGACTTGAACCCTGATGTCTGGTTCTTAGGATTCCTGAAGCTTCCCAGACCACCTAAGAAGGGGGAGCAACAAACTAACTTTTTGTTCCTTCATCTCTTTGTAACTCTATAAATTATAGAAGTAACATTGTAAGAATTTGGAATAGAGTATTTTTTTTTTTTTCTCTAAAGCTAAGGACTGAATGGGAAGTATCCATTTTACCCCTGGACCTGATCAATTTTGACTCCGCTTGGGAGAATTCTTTCTGCCAAAGGATTGAGGAAGGTATTAGGTTAGAGAGAAGATTCCAACCCACATACCAAATTGGCCCACCTGAATGGTTTTCATTTTTAAATGATTGAAAAAAATAAAAAGAACAATAATATTTGTGATGTGAAAGTTACATGAAATTCACATTTCTGTGGCCATAAGGCTTTATTGGACCACAGCCATCCTTATTTGTTAAGGTATTAATCTGTGGCTGCTTTTACGCTACATCAGCAGAGTTGGTGGCATAGTTGTGATAGAGACTGGAGGACCTGCAAAGCCTGAAATATTTACTGTCTGGCCTTTGACACAAGAGTTTGCTGATTCCTGCTTTAGAATGGGGTGCAACAAAATGAGGGCAGAATGAGAAGACAGTGGTGGGTATATCCTGCTCTGTTAGAATAAAAATTCTAAAATTTTTATTCTCAGCATTCATGTTGCAATTTTCACTGAGTTCTTCCTTTTTCCCTGGTTTTATTGTCTGTCTCGGGCAGAGAAGGTTTGCTTATCTGTGAACTGTGAGCAGAACAGTATAATCTGCTCGCTGTGGGAAACTCCCCATTATCTATTTCGAGTTAGTCGTCGAGCAGTGATCTAGGACCTTCATGCAGACCCCTCTTCTAGAAACCCTGTTGGAGCATATTTGCTTTTCATTTTCCTTCTGGAAATTAAAAAACACTATGTTGTGAAGGTAGATGTAAGTGGAGGTGGTTGCCAAAAACTCCTTAATGCTGACTTAACACTTGGCCCTGGGAGCGGTGAGGGTGTTTTAGCTGAGCCTCTGGTGATGTGGAACTGCCCCTGCTCTTGCAGGAATTAAGGAAACATCTCTTTAGTGATTGCAAATCTGTGAGCTCAGTAGTTGAGTCACAAAGCTCTCAGAAGGCTGGTTTTGTGATTTTCTCCCACCAGCTTCATGGGAGCGTGGTTACCGTCCACCCCAACCCCCACCCCCAGTTCTTGGACATTTAGTGATTACTGCCTACTTGGGTCACCTTGTAAGGGCCAAGTATCTGTTCCAAGTTTAGGTGGTGTTCTAGTTTGCAAGCTGCTGGAATGCGATATACCAGGCACGAAATGTCTTTTAAAGAGGAGAATATATTAAATTGCAAGTTCATATTTCTAAGGCCATGAAAATGTCCAAATTAAGGCATCCAGGGAAATATACCTTGGTTCAAGAAGGCCGATGATGTTTGGGGTTTCTCTCTCAGCTGGAACGGCATGTGGCCACATATGCTGGCTTTCTCTCCAGGAATCTTCAGTGGCTTCCCTGGGGCTCTGTCCATTCTGTTGGTGGCTCTCTTGGCTCTTGTGGCTCTAGGGCACCTTCCAAAATGGTTCCCTCTTAAAGGGCTCCAGTAAGCAATCCCACCTTGAATGAGTAGAGACCCATCTCCATGGAAACCAGCTAATCAGAAGTTACCATTCACAGTTGGGTGGGTCACATCTCCATGGAAATAATCAAAAAGGTACCACCCAGCACTATTGAATGAGGATTAAAGAACTTGGTTTTTCTGGGGTACACAATAGATTCAGACTGGAACAGGTGGACATCTGGCATGGGGAGAGCTGGCATGGCATGGAATCAGGGCCACTGAGAAGCCTGGGCAAGCACAGCGTCATGAACTTCAGGTTTTTGATAATAGAATGGCATGCTATAACAATAAGAAGAGTATTATCCTTTACTCTCCCAGTGTCCTTTCACACATTTCCTCATTTAATTTGCTGACATCCTGTGGTCAAGGAAAACACATGGGCCTTGATGCCAAACAGATGGCTTGAAAGTCTCCTTGTTTACTGGGTCTCAGTGCTTCTTACTTAATGTTTGAGTCTTAGTTTCCTCATCTGATCTATAAAATAGGGATAATAATTCCTCACAGGTTTGCAAGAAGAGTAAATGCAATAATGGATATAAGATTGTAGTGTGATGTCTTTAGAGCTGTTGCTCAATAAAGATTGTTTTCATGATCTCTTTCTTTCAGGTGAAAAGATGAAGTCTTACAAATGTTAAGTGATTTCTCAAGGTGCATCAGTGGAGTCCAGGTTGCCACTCTGTCATCCTGCCAGTAGGTCTAAAGGTGTGAAACCAAGTGTTTTATCTCCTCAAAGGGCTCTGTTTTAGAGCCCTCCTCTTCTCTCTCAGATTGAAGGATCTTAACTGCAAGAAACCACAGTGTTGCCTTCTTGGTGTGAGTCCATAGGGCAGGGTGTCTGCCTTGAGGGCTGGGCCTGAGCAGCCTACACATGAGCTGAAAGTAGGTACAGGCCTATAGATTTGCACACTTGCCTGCCAACCCCCACCTCTAACTGCTTGGTTTTTTTTTTGGAGGAGGGGTGCATGGTCCGGGAATCAAACCTGGGTCTCCCGCATGGAAGGCAAGCTTTCTACCACTGAAATACCTGTGTACCCTTCCATCTGCTTGGCTTTTAAGAGTGGCCTCAGGCATTTGCTGAAATCAAAGTTTGGTTTCTGAGTTTACCAAGTATATAAGGAAATCTCAAAATAAACCTCCTGCTTTCTAGACCCTGAATTCTTGCTTCCTCCTTTCTCCTCTGGACTTTCCCCATTGGTAGAGAAAGCAGAAGTTTCAGGCCTGGGGACAGTTGAGGGTATTGCTTGATTCCAGGTGTGGCGTGTGGGGACCGAGGAGTGGAGGCCTTATCCTACTTCCCCAGTAAGTGGGTTAGTTCACTGTCGGGGGGATAAAGAGATTTTCTGTAGAAGTGGAGTCCGTGGAACTGCCCAGCTGCCCTAATAGTAGTGGGTCTGTCTCTTTCAGATTGTGATTTTGCCTTCTTACATTAAAACTGAGGGCCTGGGTAATCATATGCTCAAGCTTGGTCTTGATTCCTTCAGATACTCACCTTTTTTCTGGAGGATAATTTTTTACCTTCTGGTTTGTGAGGGGAGACTGACCCCAGGGCTCTGGGCCTTGGCATCTGGCCACAGCAGAAACCCCTCCCCAGGGCCAGCCACAGGCTGAGTTTGCTGCACTCTGCCAGGTGGTGGGGTGAGGCCTTAATCAGTGTCTGTGACCAGAGATCTGACTGCCCAGCCATCAAGGCCTCATGGGCCAGTGCCCAGGCTGATGGCAGGGGAACTGAAGCAAAAAACATCTGTTCCATGAGGTGAGGATGAGATCAGTGCTGCTTCCTTTAGCCACTGTGTGAGGCATACCAGAGTCAGCGGGCATCTGTGACTTCTGCATTTTCTCCTAGGAGTGCCTGATCAGAATGGCTGCAGGATGGTTTTACCTGTCCTGCCTGGCACTGGGGTCCTTGGGCTCACTCTGCATCCTCTTCACCATCTATTGGGTGCAGTATTGGCATGGTGGCTTTGCCTGGGACAGCAGCATCGTCATGTTCAACTGGCACCCGGTGCTCATGGTTACTGGCATGGTGGTGCTCTATGGGGCTGGTGAGTAAGAGGTCAGCATGGGCAAGCAAGATGGGGTCCAGGCCTGGACAGGATGGCATCTTCCCTCGCTTGGGCTGGGCCTTGTCAGTGTTAGGTTTGGGGCTATAAGGGTAGGATGGGTTGGGTTGTCACTGGGTCCAGGTGTCATTTGGGGGAAGAAGTGGTAACAGTGGAGTCATCTAGAAAGGACAGCTTTGTGTTTACTCTAGGGCAGGGTCAGTCATTTTTTTTCTGTAAAGGGCCAGATAGGTTTTGCAAGCCATATGACCTCTGTTGCAGTTACTCAACTCTACCATTGTATCATGACAGCAGCCGTAAACAGTACATGAATGAGTAAGCATGTCTGTGTTCCAATAAAACTTTATTTACAACAGAGGCAGCAGGCCAGGCTTGGCCTGTGAGCTGTAGTTTGCCAACCCCTGCTTTAGGGGACTGTACCTCTTATGGCACAGTCAGTCCCCTGAAAGAGGGACCTGTTTATCCTCCCAGACTTTGCCCTTTATCAGCGTTGCCCCATGCAAACATGGCTGTGCCTTGGGGCCCAGGTGAGCCTCATTCCTGCCCCCATGTTAACTGGGAATAATGATGACATCGGTAATAGTTTACTATATGCATTTCATATACACAGCTCCTTTTGTTCTCACAGCAGGCTTGTGAGGTGGGTACTACCGTTGTTCCCATTTTACAGGTGAGAAACCTGAGACTTACAGAGTAGAGGACAAACAGCTAGTAAGAGGCAGAGCTGGGATTTGGACACAGGTTGCTGACCACGGTGGCCAAAATACAGTTAGAAGAAAAAAATGAATGTGAAGGTGTTTTTTAACCCACCAAATTCCACACAAGGTGGGTTTGTTATTGTAATGACAGAATGGCAGGTCTAAGAAACCTGCTCCTCCCTTTTTATCACTGCCCTCTCCCCGTCCTTCATGGCCGACTGCTTTTCTAGAAGTGACAGGAAGATAGAAAGAGATGATACCCATGACCCATTTCCTTCTTCCCTTCCATTTCACACACCTTGAAGGTATCGGGAGGCTGTGTGGGAATCATGGGGGTTAGTTCCCCCTAAAGGTGAGTAAGCAGAGCCTGGGACGACTCTCTCCTGCAGCGTCACTGGTATACCGCCTGCCCCAGTCCTGGGTGGGGCCCAAGCTGCCCTGGAAACTCCTCCACGCAGCCCTGCACCTGACAGCCTTCATCCTGACTGTGCTGGGGCTGGTTGCCGTCTTTAACTTCCACAACCACGAACGTATCAGTAACCTGTACTCCCTGCACAGCTGGCTGGGGATCACCACTGTCTTCCTTTTTGCGTGCCAGGTGAGTTTGCTCAACCCTCCTCGGGCTTCCCACCGCTGGGTCTGGCAGCTGTGAGATCTGGTTAGGGCTTCATTTGCATCAGCACCAAACATTCTCTGTGGTCCTTGCCTGGAGCCAGCCTTGAAGGGCACAAGCCATGGAATCGGCAGTCTTTATAAAGGGCTGTGGGAGGCTGGTGATTCCTGTTCTTACCCCTCTTCCCTCCCATCTGGCATCCTGCAGCCCTCTGTGCTAACTTTGTCACAGCACGTACCACGCTGTCTCTAATCAGCCATCCTTTCCATGTTCCCCACTGCCACCTTTCTGTGAGCCAGAAGTAGTTCTAGGAGTGGTTTCTGTATTCTGTTGCCAGCCCGGTGCAAGTGAGTTTTATAAGCAGAGACAAATAAGAATGGTTGGCTTTGTTGGGAGAGTGGGATTGTAGTTAAAGATTTTATTGAACGTTCTTGTCATTGCTCAAATGCTTGTGAAACAGAAATGGAAAGACTATATATAATGAAGAAGCCAGGTGTGGTGGTGGGGCAATGCATGGTGGGAAAGTTGGGAATTGGGAAAGATGGGCCAAGGTCCCGAGGCGGGTAGGGGGTGCTGGCGGGTGGGATTGGGGTGCCACACATTACACACGTGTGGTCCTTTTGCTCTCTCCCTGGTGTCTACA
The DNA here is from genome assembly GCA_004026745.1 of Myrmecophaga tridactyla. NCBI lineage: Eukaryota > Metazoa > Chordata > Mammalia > Pilosa > Myrmecophagidae > Myrmecophaga > Myrmecophaga tridactyla. The sequence goes on along the minus strand of PVIY010011352.1, from coordinate 39,654 downwards.
GTGGTTCCTGGGCTTTGCCGTCTTCCTCTTGCCCTGGGCTTCGCTGTGGCTGCGCTGCCTCCTCAAACCCATCCACGTCTTCTTTGGAGCCTCCATCCTCTTTCTCGCCATCGCGTCCGTTATTTCCGGCATTAACGAGAAACTTTTCTTCAGTCTGTGAGTGGGATAGGGCCCCCAGCTCTAAGGTGGGGTGGAGGGAGTCTTCAGAAGTCTCACTCTGTGATCACAGGACCCGAAGGCAGGAGGGCCTTTCGGGTTGAACCCACTTCTGATCTAGAATTGATCTTTCAGAAGCCATTCTCAGCACCTTATACATTTATCCTCTCACCCACCTTCCAGTGTTGGCACTGTCGTTATTGCCATCTACACATGAGGGAACTAAGGCACGGAGAGGTTAAATAACTTACCTAATCCCAGCAAGTGGCAGCGCTGGGATTTGACTTTGGCAGTCTGACACTCCTGTCCTCTGTTTTTTTGAGGCAGTGGGGTGTAGTGTAAAGCAAATCAGATTTGAAGTCAGACCTGCGTTTAGATCATGGCTGTGCCCTTTACTTGTTACGTCACGTGGGCAATTCATTTATCTCTCTGCTCCTCAGCTTCCTTATAAGTAAAAGACATGTTAAGATATTTCTTACTGTGGCAGGGACTTAGGAAGTATGTTAAAAGGTAGTTACAATTGGGCCACGGTAGCTCAACAGGCAGAGTTCTCGCCTGCCATGCTAGAGACCCGGGTTCATTTCCCGGTGCCTGCCCATGCCAACAAAAAAAGTAGTTAACAATTCCAGCTCAGGGCAGTCCTGGAAAGACTTTCTTACCCTCTCCCTAGTGGCAGTGAGTCTCCTGCTGGGCAAAAAGAGGAGCACGAGTCTCTAGAGGGCCCACATTGTTTTGTCATCTTCAGGACAAACATCACCACGCCATACTCCAGCCTGCCCGGTGAGGCTGTCTTTGCTAACAGCACCGGGATGCTGGTGGTGGCCTTTGGACTGCTGGTGCTCTACATCCTTCTGGCTTCTTCTTGGAAGCGCCCAGATCCAAGGATCCTGACCGACAGACAGGTATGTGTGGGTTCCTGGCCCCCATTCCAGGGTGGGGTAGAGCCAGTCGTAGAGAAGGGTCATCAGGATAGGCCTGGGCCTGGTCAAGACCAGCCTGGTGGCATGGTGGGAAACCGAGTAGACTGAGGGTGGAATTAGGTTGGCTGATGGGGAGCACTGGTAACAAACCAGCACATCCCAGGGACTGGTAAGTGTAGCTCGTTAGGCTTAGGGGCTTCTGGTGGCCTGTCCACTGGGAAAGACAGGGAATTACTCCCCTCCCCAAAGCCCCGTGGTTTAATTTGGCGAAGTATGGCCTTATCCTCCCCAATGGCGGGCTTGTGTATGATGAGTGTGTGTAGCTATTTCTATTTTCCTGCCTTGGGACTACTCTAGTGGGACTGGAGCTTACCAGTGGGTGCTTTAGTGATGAGTAGAGTGCTTGGTGTAGGTCTTGGCTTGTTCATGGAGACACAGCCGCCCAGTGGGATGTGGTTAGATGGAGTGTGTATAGGCTGAGGGACTTTGGGGCTTCCCTGGTGGCTTGGGCAAGGACTACCCTGCAGGTTGGGGTCTGTCTGAACAGCTCAGCCCTGGTGTGATTCCTGCGGGTCAGGGACATTTTGACGTTATGCCATTAACCCCTGTGCCTCTGCCTGTCTCTCCAGCCCCTGTTGCATGATGGGGAGTGAAGCAAGAAGGGGCTCCCAGGAGCAGTCGGTCATGCAGCTGTCCTCCTGGCAGAAGCTCTGCTCTACCTGGGGCTTTCATCTGGTTTCTTTGGGCTCTGTGCCCAGACTTCATGTTGCCTCCATGTTGGCCTGCTCTCTCTACTCATCTGCTACCCATTTGCTGTGCTTGGTGACTTTGGCTTCTTGGCATCAGCATCTCAGCTCCCGCATTTATACAAGATCCTTCTTGTCCTGATTGCCTCATGCTGCTGCTGTTCTCTGAAGAAGTCAGGCTGATTGCATTTCATATCCATAGGGATGTGGTAGAAAATCCTTCCAGAGGAGATGAGCTGGGACTCAAGTGTAGTCCATAACAGGAAAAATGAGAGAGGTGATGTGTCCTTCAGCTTTCCTCTTGAAGGCATCCATTTCAGGTAGACTGCCCCACCATGGAGCAGGCTTCATTTGCTCTGTCCCTATCTAGCTCCCACCTGGATGTGAGGTTGGGAGGAAAAGTCATGAGGTAATTGAAGGAGAGAAGGAGAACGGAGGCAGAAGCAGCTTCTGCAGAAAGCTGAGGAGCTGAGTGCTCTTAGCTGTTCTGTTTCGTACCATGGTGTGTAATGTGACCGTGTGGCTCCACCTCTTCCAGCTGCTGCTCCAGCTGTGGTCTGGATCTCAGCCTTTGCCTGTGGCTTACAAGCCTGTCACCGTCAGGCAGCCCTACAAACCCTGGTAACCTGTCCCAAGAACAGACAGCCTGTCCCAAGATGTCCCTATAGGGATAGGTAGTCGATGTGGCGTGGACTTCCTTTACTTCTCTTGTGGAAGAGGGCTTTCCTGCCTCTCCCTCAGCAGGTTCAGTCCTGCTTCTCTTGGCCAGGCTCTGGCCCAGCTGATTTTCACTCTTCAGCTCACCACAAAACTATGATGCCAAAGTTGTGGCATGTTGTGCCTAGCAGAGCCCTGGGTGCTGCCACCTTCCGAGGTGTTCCTGGTTGGGTATCAAGGTGCCTCATCTGCTCACACCATGACTACTTGCCTCACTAAACCCAGTCTTCCGTGTCATGCCAGAGCGTGAGCTCTTGCTCTTCTCTAGAGAAACTCTGCTGGGGCAAGAGGAGTCTTAGACCTCTCCTCTGTGCTGCTGCTGTGCCTTTTCCTGCCTTCTCCAGATGAGCTCTGCCTGGTCTCAGGGTCCATATTGCTGTGCTGAGAGAACCAGCAGCCCCATGTCTGGGGTTTGGAGCCCGTTGACTCCCTGGCGATTAGCACTGAGATGCTGTCCATACTCCACATTGCAAGATGCCCGCAGGAGGGCTGTGACTGAAACTCCAGATTGGGCTGAAGCCTTCAAAGCCATCGCAGTGACTGCCAGTCACCTGGGCGCCCGTGGCCAGCTCATCCTCTTCCATATTGGCAGGAGCATTTTGCTTGTTTATGAAGGAGATCAGTTTTCATTAAACGTGTTTTAAGAATCAGCGTTTTCTCTGCTGAAGTGACATTGTGGTTAAATGGGCCCTGGGGCAACACGTGAAAATCTCAGGACAGTTCTGACCCTCACAGATCTGGAGAGGGCAGACCAGAAGGCACCAAAGACCCACACAGCTGTCTGCTTTGATAGGACTGCATGTCATCCATTTATCTCTAGATGACCCTTAATGCCTTTTGAGCACTTGTTTTTCTCATGAGAAAGGTTCTAGTATTTTTCCTATTTTATAGATAGGCGAAACAAGACTCAAAAAGGATGTGACTTGGCCAAGGCCACCCACCCAGGACATAGCAGAGTTGGGGCCCACAGGTGAGGGGTGTGATGCCCGTCTCTTTCCTAGTTGCTGGGATCATATGCCCATGCACACTGATATTCTAGTTGTGGACAGGGGCCCCTGAGCAGAGCCCAGGGGGAGGGGAAGCTGCATCCAAGTTCGGGTCAGTAGGTGATGGCAGGCTCCATTCCTAGGGTGCACCAGCTGTTACTGCCACCTGGAGTGGACAACCCAGGGTGCTAGGCATTTTGCCTTTATACATTCACTTGAATCCTTTGCACAAACTTGTAAGAAGGGTTCCATGTGGATTTTACTTATCCCAAGAAGCTACATAATAGGTCTGAGTTCACGGAGCTGGGATGAAGCACAGCCAGGATTCAAAGCCATGTCTATGAGTCATAGCCAGAGCTGTCACCCGCTTCCCTATGTTGAGTGTGTGCCAGGCACGTGTGAACCCTTTGCCCCTGAAATTCAACAGCTCCCTCTGCTCATCTGGGGGCTGGCTGCTCAGGTGCAGTTTCTGATCTGTGCCTGAGCTTTTCCTTTGGGTACCCCATCTGCTCATTTGATTTGGTGCAGAAAAAAGTTTTTTCATTCTTAACATGAGGTGCATGTACTAGGGGTAGTGTGGGTACTGGGAAGAAGACAGGAATGGGGACCCCAGGGGAGCCAGCCCGGCTGAGCAGACCCGCCTTTGGGCTTTGGCTGGTACTGTTCTGTCGGATAGGAGAGGGGCTACCATCATCTCCACCAGGGGCAGCCCCAGTTCTTGGGGCATCAGTGGGCCCACCCTCACATACTTGGGACGAGGTCACCAGAGAGGAGAGAGTAGCTATGTTGTTTCAGTGGGGTTTATTAGCTTTCTTTTCCATGCCAGCACACATTCAGGTGCAGAAAGCCTTTCAAAGACAGAATCTTAAAACCAAATCAGCATTGGCAATGAAGAGCTGTGCTGCCAGCCCAAGGAAAATGCCTTAACGCTGACGTCCAGGATTGGGGGGCAGGGCTCAATGACCCAAGGACTCCATCCTCCCTGAGAAGGGATGGCGCCCTGCTGAAGAGGCACATGGCCTGCCCTGGGCCTCTGCATGGAGGTGTTCTGGAGGCTTGGTGGGGCCTTCCTGCTGGGAAGGAAGAATAGGTGCTTTGGGTGGGAGTGAGGGGAGGGTGGCTGTTGAAGAGTAGAAGGAAGTAACAATGGGAATCTCAGCACAGCAGTGAGCAAGGAGCTGAGGCTGAGGGAGGCAGTCACACATTCGAGCTCTGCAAGACCTCAAGGATGGCCCGGAGAACGGCAGCAACTGCCACTGCCCCAGGGTCCGGCTGATCTAGCTGCTCAGAGCTGATATAACTGGCTCTTCCGGCTCCAGCTTCCATATTCCTGGTGGCCTCGGCTGCAGCTTCAGCAGACTGAGAGTGGGGGCACGGGATTAGGTTCAGGGATGGGCCACCAGGCCTCCTTCCTACCATGGGCAGAGTTCCTCTGCTATGCTATCTGGCCTCAACCCTCTTGTCCCAACTCTGCTGCCGGCCTCTGTAGTGTCACCAGGGTGGAGAAGTCACTGCCCACCCTGCCTTTAGTAGGGAAAGGAGCCGCCATTTACCAAGTTATGAACCAGGCACTGGACTTGGGCTCTATGGGTATCTCTCAGGCCTCCCAATAACCTTCTGAGATAGGCGCTTTACCACATCATTCTTACAGAGGAGGAAACTTAGGTCGCGTGGAGAGGGAGCCTGGCGGCCCCAAGCCTGGCTCACTGGGCGACTGGGCCCAGCCTCGCTCACCTTGACTGCTTTGATCAGGACTTGTAACATATCGGCCCCCGGACTCTTCCAGGCTTGGAGCGCCTGTCCTGCTGCCCAGAGGGCATCCAGCTGTGCGGGATGACGGAGGGGGCTTAGGAGACAGGCCCTGCCACTGAGGGTAGACTCAAAAAGGAGGACCAGGGCTGCAGAGAGAATACATACCATTGTCCTGTCCCCAGGGGCAGCTTTTCCATACCTAGCAGAGAAAGAGAACTGGATGAAGCCCCCTGGAGGTGAAGACGAGGCCTAGCTGGGAGCAGGGGACATCACCCACCTCCCACCACACCCCTTCCCCAGCCTACGCCACAGCGTGCTGACTCACTTCTGCATGGTGTCCAGGCCGGCATCCATAGCAGCAGACCACGCTGGGAGATCAGTCTTGGCCTTGAGGGGCTGAGCAGCCGCAGTGAGGAACAGGCCATAGAGCTGGGGGGGAGAAGGGGAAGGAAGGGGAGGGGGGTGTCGGGTCTAGAATGCTGAGCCTGAGGAGCCGGCCTGGACCTCTGCCCAGCCGGGATGCCCTCCCTCCCTGTCAGCCCTGTGGCCCACTGAGGTGCCAATGCTCACCGCTCCAGATGAGCCTCCCATCTTCTCCAGGAGCAGAAAGGACAGTTTAGAAAGGAGCTGGGCAGGGCTGGCGGGGGGTGGACCCTCTTTCAACCACTCCTGAATCGCTGCAGGCAGAGAGAGATGGTGAGGAGTTCAGAGACTCTGCCTGCCCCCATGCCCACCATCTGCCTGTCAGGAGGAAAGGGGCTGAAAGAGGTTGGAGAGGGGTTGGGAAATGATAACCAAAAGGAACCTTGGCAGCCAAGTAGTGGGAGAGGCCTGCCCCGAACACCCTTCTAAAATTAACCTAACCCTGACATTTCATAGTCTACTTCTTTTTACTTACTCTCCTGAGTACTTTGCACGAACATCCTCTACATTTCACTGACTTATTTGCCTGTCTCCCCCACCAGAATGTAAGCCATGAAGGAGCGATTTTGTCTGCTCTGTTCAGGACTGAATCCACAGACTGGAGAACAGTGCCTGGCCCAGGCTAGGCACTAAGTACATTTTTCTTGAATGAATGGTGCTTGACAATGAAAAGGTTTTCATTGGTCTCATTGAAGTGAGAAAAATAAAGGCAACAGAGTAAGTTTCCCTTGAGTCTAAAGTTATACAATGTAAAACATTCTGCTTTATTCAGAGATAATGACTTTTCTACATCTGCAGTGTCAAAAGATCCTTTTCCTTAGGAAAACGGGCGCAATGGGTGCTAGGATTTTGCAAATGACCTCACTTGGCAAAATAAAAGTTGGCAGCCCCACGTCAGCACTCCAGAAGTTTGTGAAATTGTTCTGATTCATGAAATGCTCAAATTGAGGAACTGATGTACCCTCCTGGCCTCTCTCCTGACCCCAGAGGGGCTGCGGGGCACCCACCTCTGGCAGCGCGGCTGTGGGTGGTGCCACAGTCCCCATCGCCTGCAGCCCGGTCCAGGGCGTTCAGATGTTCTTCCAGACCCAGGAGGGTGGTGCATACCCGTTCCAGCACGAGCACCACCTGCTTTGAGGCTGAGCCTAGAAAGGGAGGGCAGTGGAGAAGAGGCCCACCTGGCTCTTCTCACAAGCAGACTTGACTGCACCAGCAGAGCCCACTGTATACCCCCACACAGGGGTTCAGGTCAAAGCCCTAGGCTGCCAAGGATGACCCCAATAGAAGGGTCTGGTACCTCCTGCAGCAGTGGCATCGGGGACCTCTGGAGGCTCAGCGGGGGCTGCCCGGCTCCGCTTCTGTCCAGTCACAGAGACCTTGGCCACTTTAGGCCAGGCTGATGCAGTGGTTTCAGCATCTAGGGACCAGCAAGATGCAGGCTAATCTCATAACAGCCAGGAATAAAATGGGCTCAGACTCCCCACCTGGCACTGGTGGCCCCAGATGCTCTGACGGATGGCCTCTTCTCTTGGAGACATGGAATCCACTTCAACCAAACTACACCTACTGTATACAAGGGATGGAAAGGGGTGGGGGGCCTCTAGGGAAAGACTCTGAGGAGAATCCTACTTCCAACCCCTTAAGGTCAGGTGAGAGCTGCAGAAGGTTGAAGCCAGAAAGGGCCACTTCACAGGTTCTACTGTCCTGATTTTTCTTGTCAGCCCTGACAGAAGTCCCTGTTAATCTCTCTGGCTCCCTCTGGCTCCAGGTTTTGGTCTCACCTATGAGGTTCAGGAGGGGCTCATCCACCAGCAGGAGGGTGAGAGAAACGCCAGGCATCTCCAGGGCTGACATGAAGCAGCCCACCAGGGCCCGCGCAATCTTCACTCCACGGCCCTCTGCGTGCCAGAGCATGGGAGCCCGTGAGGGAGGGAGGAAGGGAAGGACACTTTCCCCCAGAGCATCAGGGAAGGAAAGAGAATCATAGAAAGACAAGGACCTTGGAAGCTGGGCCCCTGCCCACATTCCCTGGATTTGCCCCCTCCATAGGAACAGATGCGTAATTACAGGTCTCAATTACTGAGTTTTTAGGAGGCACTAAATGTCTTAAATACGTTCACTCTCATTTAATCCTCCCAACAATCCTATAAAGCAGGTCCTATTATTATTATCCCCATTTCATAAATAAGGGAACAGGCTGAGGCACCCAGCTCAAGGCACCTAACAGGTAGGTGACTCCTCTGATGGCCCAGCCGTGGTCGAGGCCACCACCAGACAGGGAGGACATCAGTTGCTTTTCTTACATCCTGCTTCAAAGGGCCAGGGTAAAGCCGTTCTTGGGGTAGGGGGGATGGGCATCCTTTCCAGTAAGGGGCTCACCGAGACAACGGACAGCAGCGTTGGCGATGATGCCCAGTTCCAGGAAGGACAAGCCACCGAGGTTGTTGACCACGAGCACCACCGAGGAGCCTGTGGGTGGACAAGACGCCCCCAGGTGAGGCCCACTGGGACCCCTGGACAGAGCTGTGGGGAGGGTTGGGGGATGGGGAAGACAGGGTGCTCACCTAAACATACAGGCACGTGGGACGCGTTGGAGGCGCTGCTCATGTGGTCGAGCATGAGCTTCACAATCTCGTCAGCAGTTGCCATCTGTCAGAGGGAGCCAGCCGTGAGCTGCGTCTGGAGGGCCTGGTCTCTGACGGGCCTGGGGCAGGGTATCTACCTACCTTTACTCGACGCACACCAGCTTCCCCATGGATCCCTGTGGACAGATGCAGTGACCAGCTTGGGGCCTGGGGATGCACTCGTCACATTTTCATCAAGGACTTATCAAGTGCTTGGCTCTCAGCTAGGTGCTGTGTGCATGGGGAGTGTGGTGGCAATGGGCAAAATCATGCAAAGTACCCCGTCTCTGCTCTCCAGGAGCTTATGGCTTAGTGGTAGACACAGCCAGGAACTGAAGTAGCTTTACCCAAAGGCAGTCACGGGAAAGCTACTGGAGGCCTATGCCTGTCACACTGGGAACAAAGGAGAGGAACAGGGATAGCCTCATAGTCAGGGTGGCCTTTGAGTAGCCCCTGGAAGAAGGGCAGCATCTTGACAGGAGCAGGAGGACCCAAGAATGGTGGGAGCAGAGGGAGAGGAGGATGGGTGCACAGAGACCCATGTGACCAGAATGGGTGGCAAGAAATCAGGCAGGCTGGGGCCAGGAGGACTTTTATGTACCCACTTAAAAATATTATGACCACCTTGGGGACAGCCCCAGGTGAGCATTAAGCAGAGAGGACCACATACATGGCTCCCAAGTTATAGGAGGTGGGCCCAATCCAAGGCAGGGGGAGAAGGTACGGCTGGGGCAGCAGTGGCCATGAACTTACCCAGGCCCAGCTCTATCTCATCAGCTGAGAGTTCAAAGGTGGGTTTAGAACCAGGGACGCTGCAGGAGGACAAGCTCACCCCCAGGGTACCTATGAGAAATATGCACGAAAGGATCAGTGCTCTCACTTGTCAGTGGGCCCAGGAAGAGCCGCAGCAACCTCTTAAAAGCCCTGTCTATGGGCATCCCCTTCACCAAAAAGGGCTCCTCCCACCCTCTTTTCATTTCAGTGATGACAGAGAAACCCAGCTTTGATACCCCAGAAGCTCCCCGATGGAGACCTTTCCTTAGCCCCTAGGAAACAGGCTGGAAAGTCACTACTGTGCTGTGGACAGATACGTGTTCCTACTCCCATGGTTTGCCTCCACCTACCCCTGACATGCCCCAACCCCCTGGACTGGCACTCACCCATGGCCTTCGTGACCAAGCTCACCCGCTTTGTGATCTCTTCCAGCCCCACACCTGCCTCAGCCAGGGCACCTGCCACCTGCACTCAAGCAGAGATATGCCCCCCAGGGGGAAGCAGTCACTGTACCACTAGCGGAAAGAAGATGCTCTGTGGTTGGCTTTCTTATTGAGAAGGGGGTATCTCTTGGTAATCCCACACCCATCCTGACCCATCATATTCAGGGCACATTGTACTTCCAATGTTCACAGTGTACCTGCCAGGAATCTCTATGAATCCCAGTCTGCTGGAGCCAGAGGAGGACTTTACAAATGGGGAAATAGGCCTAAAGAAGGGGGATGACTCAAGAGAACCTCTTTTGCTGCTCAGATGTGACCTCTCTCTCCAGCCAACACAGCAAGCAAACTCACCACCCTCCCCCGTCTACGTGGGACATGACTCCCAGGGGTGTAGATCTTCCTGGCAACGTGGGACAGAAATCCCAGAATGAGCTGCGATTCAGCATCAAGGGATTGAGAAAAACTCTAGAATGAGCTGAGACTCAGCATCAAGGGATTGAGAAAACCTTCTCGACCAAAAGGGGGAAGAGTGAAATGAGACAAAGTGTCAATGGCTGAGAGATTCCAAACAAAGTGGAGAGGTTATCCTGGAGGTTATTCTTATGCATTAAGTAGATATCACCTTGTTAGTCAAGATGTAATGGAGAGGCTGGAGGGAACTGCCTGAAAATGTAGAGCTGTGTTCCAGTAGCCATGTTTCTTGAGGATGATTGTATAATGATATAGCTTTCACAATGTGACTGTGTGATTGTGAAAACTTTGTGTCTGATGCTCCTTTTATCTACTTTGTCGATGATGCTCCTTTTATCTACTTTGTCGACCGATGAGTAGAACATAGGAATAAAAATAAATAATAGGGGGAACAAATGTTAAAATAAATTTAGTTTGAAATGCTAGTGATCAGTGAAAGGGAGGGGTAAGGGGTATGGTATGTATGAATTTTTTTCTGTTGTCTTTTTATTTCTTTTTCTGAATTGATGCAAATGTTCTGGGAAATGATCATGATGATGAATATGCAACTATGGGATGATATTGTGAATTGCTGAGTGTGTGTGTTAGGAATGTTTGTGTTTCTTTCTTGTAATTTTTTTTTAATTAATAAAAAATTAAAAAAAAAAAAAAGGGGTGACTTGCCCAATGTCACACAGCATGAGTTTCCCAATTCCCAGGCTAGAGTTCTTTCTCCTATGGCACATACACAGAGGTTCAATCCACCCATCCATCCATCTATCCATCAATCCATCCGTCCATCCATCCATCCATCCAATATTTACCTAGCATAGGGGATAAGATGAATAAGTCATAGTCCCTGACTTCAAGGAGCTCACAGTCTGGGAAGAGGTGGGGAAACAAACACATACAAATTAAAAATCTAATACCAAGTGCTAAATGCAACGATAAGAGTTCAGGATACACAGGAGGTTATGGGGGTCCCTGAGCAGGGGCTTCTAAGCAGTGTGGGCTAGTGGAGAGGTCAGGAAAAGGCTCCGAGACGGGGAGACATGAGAGCCGGGCCACTCACGAACAGTACGGGTTAGTCAGGCCCAAATGGGGGAGGACAAGGGAAGGATATTCCAGGGTATAGACATGGCAAAGGCAAAGCCATGGAGGTGAGCCCCAGCCTGGTGGGCACAAGAAGCTGGTGTTAAGGGAGCACAAAATGATGGTAGCGATGACGGCAGAAGTTTGAAAGTCAGGGAGGGAGGGTAGGAATATGGTGGGTACCCAACCACGCTGCCTTGGCTGACCAGCCTGAAGAGAGGCTAGGAGGGGACAGAAGGCTGAGCGAAAGGCAGAGGAGGCCCGGCCCCGAACAGCCCCAGTGTCCTGGGTGGGACGTCTCACCTTGTGTATAAGCACTGTGCCACACAGCCCCCGCCTGCCTGTCTTCTTTAGGACGGTGAAGGCACTGTCATCCCCAACGACCACCATCTCCACAGGGATGCCCTCAGCCCGGGCCTGCTCCCGGGCCAGGCCGAAGTTGAGCCTGTCCCCGGTGTAGTTCTTCACAATGAGGAGGGTCCCCGCTGGAGGAGCACCCGGGCAGAGCCCCGTCAGCACCTGCCCACAGCCCCTGCCCCACCCCTCCCCAAGCCTGCCCTCCCTGCAGCAGCCCCTTCTACCTGCTGGTCTCACCTGTGCCTGCCTGGGCCACTGCCCTGATGGCCGCCAAGATGCTGCCCACTGCTGGGGAGGTGAACACGGCTCCCGCGATGACCCCCGTCAGCATCCCCTTCCCTATGAAACCTGGAGATGGGGAGGGGTGAGGGAGAGGGTGATGGGGGGGGCCTGGGCCTAGTCACAAGGCTCCCCAGGCTCCTGGGTCTCATGGACTGCTGAACCCCACAGTGTACTTGGGCTGCTCTCTCCCAGGTCTTCATGTGAGCAGCTCCTTCTCAGGGATCCTGTCCTTGGAGAAGCCTTCCCTGACCTCCTGAACTAAAGCAGTTACCCGACCCCATCCCCTGCGACTCGCCATTCCTTTACCCGTTTTTACCGTCCTTACCACCTTCACTTATCACCCTCTGGGTTGACCTCATTTACTTCTGTGTCACCTGGCTACTGCCTCCTGAGAGTAGAATGTGAGCTCTGTAGGGGCAGGGACCATATAGGTCTGATTCCCTGTAGGGTCTCTAGTGCCCAGAACAGCACTAGACCCACAGGAGGCACTCATTCGTGTTTGCTGGATGAACAAATGAATTCATCAAAGGGAGACAGAAAAGTACAAACGATGCAAAGCCTGGTCCTCCTGTCCTCCAGGAGCTCTCAGCAGAGCTGAGGGGGCAAAACATCTATGGCAAAGGACAAGAAACACACAGCACTGGCCATAATTGCGTGTGAAACTTAGGGAGGGAGCTCAGGACAGGGCTATCACTCTAGAATGGAAGACAGGAAGGCTCTATGGAGCACAGAGTGGATCAGCTGGGGGCCCAGGCCAGGAGGATTCACGGAATCACTGACTCTCAGATCTGGAAGGGGCTGAGAGATCACAGGGCCAAACCTCATAATTTTATCAGTGTAGAAACCGAGGCCCAGAAAAAGGCCTTGGCTGGCCCCAGATCACAGCATAAGGGAGTAGAGAGCTGGAGCCAGATGCTGGTTCCTGGCTCTGGGCTGGACTCTGGCCTGAATCTCATGCCAGGAGTCCCAGTCCACTCTGCTGAGCAATCCCCTGCCTCCACCCCAGGCTACTCACCAGCGTGGGCAGGCTCATGGCCGGAGCCCCCACCAGACAGCACGGCTACCTGGCCCTTGAGACTGTCCAGATCAGAACGGAGGGCCACGCGGTGCCCCTGCAAGAGCTGCAGGTTGGGGTTACAGGCCACCAGGCCAGCGAGAGCATCGTCAGCACAACCTGTCACCGAGTTCACCAGCTTCTTGGAGGTCTGCGGGAAAGGAGTGAGGAGGAGGTTCAAGCTGGGGTCAGCGCAGACACCCCCATCCAGCCCAGCTGTGTTGCTATGGCCAAGACATCTCTCCCACACCCACCCAGGAACTCCAGGAAACATAGCAGTTCTTTGAGTTGGGTGACATCTTTTCTGTGTGTGCGTGGGCAGGCACCAGGAATCGAACCCAGGTCTCTGGCATGGCAGGCAAGAACTCTGCCTGCTGAGCCACCGTGGCCCGCCCTTGGGTGCCATCTTGACAGCTGGATGTTTCTATGAGATTCCTACCTGAGGCTTTTTATTCAGTGCCTGACTTATGAAGTGTTTTAGGCTACTGCTTAAATTCATCCTGAAAAATGGTTTCAATACAAGGAAAACAGGGGTACTGGAGTGCTGGGTATTAAAAAGCTTAATAAAGTTGGGGTCCAATAGCCTTTTTTCTGTCAAAGGAGAAGCAGCCCCAGGCTGAGGCTTCTATGCCAGGGGAAAGGGCTAAACATCTGCTGCTCCAACTGGGGCTCTGATGCAAAGCAGACACTGCCCAAGCCCTTTTATGTGCCGGGACCAGTGCTGGGCACTGAGGGTAAAGAGATAATAAAATGCTGCTCCTGCCCCCAATGGAAATACAGAGATCATGTCCACGTGCCGAGGGAAGTGTGACACAATAGAAATGCATTTGTGCCACGGGAGCAGAGGGGACTTCAGTCTCCTTGGAGTATCCTGGAAGTTGTGAAGAAGTAGGTGGGTAAAAAGGGAGTAGGGAGCATGGAGGGAGGAGAGAGGGTGGGCATTCCAGGCAGAGGGAGAAAGATATGACAAAGCCTGAAGGTATGAAACAGAATGGTGGGTGCAGGAGAAGGGAAGCAAGTCAGAACCACTGGAGCAACAAGTGGCCACCAGGAGAAGGGGGTAGGAACTCACAAGCCATGGGAGGAGTCTGGCCATGAGGAGCCTGGGAATGGGGGGGTGGGAGGGACCCATGTTGCATGGGCCTGCCTGAGTACTACAGAAAGCCCCGGGCTCAGCTGAGCTGACACAGAGGTTGACGGTAGGAGAAGTGAGCTAGAGTGCTTAAAAGTGGGGGCTCTGCAACCAGGGGGACTTGAGTTCAAATTCCACTTCTGCCTCTCCCTAGCTGTGAGAATTCAGTGAAGTCAGCTCACTGTTCTTAGCCTCGATGCCACTTTTGTAGAAGAGAGGTTTAATAAGATAACAGGGTTTGTGACTGTTAGGTAGTAAAAGCTCCAAAAAAGGGGGGCTATCCCTATTACTTTTTTTTGCATGGGCAGGCACTGGGAATCGAACCCAGGTCTCTGGCATAGCAGGTGAGAATTCTGCCACTGAGCCTATTACTTTTTAACCCAGTTAATAGCTATCCTTCTTACTTGTCAACCCAAGCTAGCTGAACAAGGCCTGCAGCCTGAGATGCAGCTTCTGCCTTTGTCCTGCCCAGGGTAGGACTGAGGCCCAGTGGGACCCAGAGGGCCTGGCTCGCAGTGCCGCCTGGTAGCTTAGGAGCAGCCTGCACCCAAGTCACGTCCTGGCAGGGTGCACTTCCGGCTATGCTCCTCCGGAGCCTACCAGCACCCGTTTCTTTTGTGCAAAACTTGCCTCCCTGCCGGCCTTTCACAGGTGAGGCAGGGTCCAAGGCCAAGCCACCCTACTCCCACGTCAGTAGGGAGTGGGCAAAATAATAAGATTAGCTCTATTTCCTGAACAGTGACTGAGAGCCAGGCCCAGTTCTAAGTACTGAAAGCATGTCTCACCTAATCTTCCCAATAACCCTAAAGACGAAAGATGAGCCTGATGAGGAAACTGAGGCACAGTTAAATGACTATGCTCAAACCACTAAGCGACCAGGTCTGCCTGGCTCCAAAGCTGGTCTCAATTTTGGCTGTATCATCTTGCTTTCCCATGGGGCTGAAGGGAGGCTGATGGTGGCAGGTCTTGCCTGAGGAAGGACATAGCCTTGTGGTTTTCAGAGTCCACCAGAGCCTGGGATGTGAAATTAAGCCACGAGGTAGTTTCAACTCCAAACTCTACCTCCAGGCCCCCCACGTGCCAGAATGTGCCCTGCTGCCCATCCTGGATAATCTGACCTGCCTGGGTCTTTAAACCATCCCTGCACTAGAGACAGAGGAAGACTTGGGGACCAGTGCCATCCCTGGTTCCTGGTGGTCTGAAGAGACCAGGGGATGGAAAAGGAAAGGAAGTCATGTGCTGTGTGAGGCCCTGTGCTGGTTTGAAAGGATGTATGTCCCCTAGAAAAGCCATGTTTTACTCTAAATCCCATTTCATAAAGGCAGAATAATCCCTATTCAATACTGTATGTTTGAAACTGTAATCAGATCATCTCCCTGGAGATGTGATTTAATCAAGAGTGGTTGTTAAGCTGGATTAGGTGGCGACATGTCTCCATCCATATGATGGGTCTTGATAAGTTTCTGGAGTCCTATAAAAGAGGAAATGTTTTGGAGAATGGGAGATTCAGAGAGAGCAGAGCAGAACGACATAGCCACGAGAAGCAGAGTCCATCAGCCAGCGACCTTTGGAGATGAAGAAGGAAAATGCCTCTCGGGGAGCTTCATGAAACAGGAAGCCAGGAGAAGAAGCTAGCAGATGACGCCATGCTTGCCATGTGCCCTTCCAGATAAGAGAGGAACGCTGACCGTGTTCACCATGTGCCTTTCCAGATGAGGGAGAAACTCTGTGTTCGCCATGTGCCCTTCCACTTGAGAGAGAAACCCTGAACTTCATCGGCCTTCTTGAACCAAGGTATCTTTTCCTGGATGCCTCTGATTGGACATTTCTATAGACTTGTTTTAATCGGGACCTTTTCTCGGCCTTAGAACTGTAAACTAGCAACTCATTAAATTCCCCTTTTGAAAAGCCATTCCATCTCTGGTATATTGCATTCCGGCAGCTAGCAAACTAGAATAGGCCTGCCCCTACTCACAGCCACTTGAGATTGTCCTTAGTTTATCTCATACTGCAGATGAGGAAAGAGGCCCAGAGAGGTTAAGGGTCTTGTGGAAGATCACATAGCTGGTCGGTGCCAGGGGTGAAATTTCAACCCAGGTCTATCCGAGGCCTGCTTTGGTTCAGCTTAGTTCCAGAGTGGACCTGGAACGATGTCCAGGGGCACACTGAGCCTCCCTGTCTAAGGACAGTCACGAGAAAGTTCTTCGTGGTTTCTTCCAAGCCTGATACAGTATCCATTACAGAATAGGTACCCGCTAATGTTCTAATCTAAATGCATGACCCAGAACTCAGACAGATGGGCTCCAGAGGGACTCAGAGGCTGCAGTCTCAGGCCTAGATGGGACCAGAGGCCTCCAGGAAATGGAGGGAAGCAGGAGTCAGCCTCTGAATGGGAGAATGACCCCTCGTAACCCCTCTAAATCTCAGGAGGCAGTAGCATCTCTTGGGTAGAGCCTACGGAGTTCCAGGGTAGCCCGGGCTTAGACCCCCACTACTCCAAGGCCCCAGTACTTTTTTTTTTTTTTTTTTTGCATGGGCAGGCACGGGGAAACGAACCCGCCCAGTACTGTTCTCCCACCTCCAGCCCCCAAAGAACTCACCATGGTGGGAAGGCTCTGAAGGAGGTGGAGTCCACAGCTTTACAATGAGTTCCCAGAGGATCAGAGCGGTACCTAGGTCTGAGCACACTGGAGGCGGCAGCAGCACCTGCAGGAATGGGCAAGGACAGCATGTGCTGCAGGCACGCACAGCCGACTGGCATAACCACACTTCCAGTGCCCTCCTAATTGGGGAGCTGCCTCAGACTTTGATCCAAGTCCAAACTCTAGTACGTGGCCAAGGGATGGAGAAGAGCGTGAGGCTGGGCAAGGTTCACACCTGTGCTGGCCTGCCAGAAAACAGATTGATAGGGGTTGGGCACAGGCCTGCCTTTATGCCCAGGGGCAGCCTCCACCTCGCCCCCAAGGAGCCAAGTTACCCATACAGGAACTCCATCTCTTTCATGTGTACTGCATGAAAATCTTTGTAAGCAAAGATCTCCACACACGAGGAGGGAGGCGATTTGGGTTTGTGACCCCATTTTACATCTTGGGAAACTGACACCCAGAGAGCTATGCTGACCTGTCTAAGTCATCGTGGCAAGAGCCACAGCTCAAGTCCATGTCTGGTCTTTCTGCAAAGCCTATGCTTTTCTACAGCTAATGCAGAGCCTCCAAAGTCCGCCAGAGAGCCCCAGGCTTGGGGAACCTCCCATGTAAACCACAACGACAATTTAGCTCCCCTCACTTCAGCCGAGTTCAGGGATCATCCAGTGTCTTGGTGGGGAGTTCAGTCTGCGTGCAAGGGCAAGAGCTCAGTTTGGGATGACAGGTAGCTCTACTTCCAGTTTACTGGGGGGAATCTTTGGTAAATCAATTCCCCTATCTGAGCCGCACCTTCATCATCTCTAAAACGGGGATTGGCTCCAATCTGGCATCCTGCAGGTGAGCCAGGCTATACGGTTCTCCTGCTCTCAGCAGAGCCTGTTGGATGTGGGGTGGCTTGAAGAGTGCAGAGCCCACTGACCACCCTCCTGGACCCTCAGGGTTCTTCCTGGTAAACTCCGATTTTGTTTGAGGTCAGATTTTGAACAGCGATAGGGGAACTAATGATGTTGAGCAATAGCCTACTGGGCCTTTCTACGTCTGAAAATTCAAATAAAAAAAAAATGTTTACAGGAGAGAGAAATGAGCGTCCTAGTGCTCCCCAAGTGGGGCGAGGAGGATGCTCTAAGGTCCGGCGGGGGGCCCCGGGCATTTGGGGGAACTGGGAGGGTTAAGGAGGAGGGAGGCACGGACCTCAGCCTGCTCTGCGCAAACAGCTGTCACTTCCCCTCCCCGCTCTAGGCTTCTCAAGTCCTTCCGGTTCCAAAAGGCGGAACAGCCGCGAGGGCCGCGAGAGCAATGGGCGCGGGTCTGGGGGAAAAGCGAAAGGCGCGGACCGGGAGGTGGGGGGCGGCGGGCGCGTAAGGGAGCACGGAGCGGGCGTTACCGCCTTCTACGCCGCCGACGCGCTCTCATCCGGGTCCCGCGGCTCGGGCGGTAAGGAACTGGGCGGGGCCTCGTGGGGGGCGGGGACTCTTTTGGTTGGCCGCCGTCGGCCCCGCGAGTCCTCCAGGGCCAGGTGAGGCCGTCCCGTGATGCCCCGCGCCCCGGCCGCTCTGGCCTGCAACGTGTTATCTGGGGCGGAGGCAGCGGCAGTGGAGATCGCCGCGCGCGGGTGGGATCCCCTCCCCGTCCTTTGACTCTTCGCCCGTGTCGGTCTCGCCGTCGTTGCGCTCAAGCCCCGACGGGCCGCCCCAGGGCTCGACATGTCGTACAACTACGTGGTAACGGCGCAGAAGCCTACCGCCGTGAACGGCTGCGTGACCGGTGAGGCTGCCCGGGCCGGAGACCCCGACGAGGGAGGGCACTGGGGGGAAACCCAGGCCTAGGGAGGCCCGCGGCCCTTGGGGGAGGAGAAGGCGCTGACGGCCCAGGAACCTTTCCCAGCTCCGCGACTTCCAAAGAAGCTGTGCTTGGGGGGGAAAAGCTCTACAGGAGGGTCTCCTTTCGTCCTGGGAGGTCACCTGGCCTCGAGACAGGGATGAGTCCAGTGGGGCAGAGAGATGGGTGTGCGTTGATTGTGTGCTGGTGCGTAGGCCCCGAGGGTAACCTCGGAGGGTGGTGACGGCGGCTTTTGGATCAGGAATTTTCATGAGTGGGGGGTCTGGGGGACATAGGAGGCGGAGGGATGGGAGGAATGCCCGCACTCGCCCGAGAGGGCGAGGGTCCTCTCTGGGCTCCCCCCTTTGCCTGGAGGTCGCTGCTGAAGAAGGGTGTTAGGACGGCCTGGCCCAGTGCTGACTTTGCCTTGTTGACTAGGCAAGGATTATTAAGGACACACATGACCACCCATGTCCGGAACTCCGGGAATAATCTCCAGTTCCACATTCTCTGCTGAATGTGCAGACCCCTGGTTTCTATGCTTGGAGTAAATCCTAGTCGTGATTTCAAAACACAGCTATGTTATTGGGAAGAGTCGGAGGTTGCGGCGTGTGGATGAGGGGATCGGTAGACTGCTGGAAAGGCGAGGGGTGTGAACAAAACAATGCTGTAATGCATGGCTCTCGGGGTTTTCTTCACCTGACCTGCTCTGTTTGGTTAAGGTTTTGTGAGAGTTTGCATGAGTACTGGAAGAGATGGACACTTCTCCAGCATCCTCTAATTAGAGAACAAGGTCTGCCACTGTAATAGAAGTAAAATTTGAGGGGATGGCGTTGTCTGAAGGGTTTTCATAGTCATTGTCAGTTGAAGGACTCACTGCTCTTAGCGCCAGTTCAGTTTTCTTGGTCTGATTAGGGAGACAGCCTTGTTGAATGTGTGGGGTGAGACTCTGTGAGATGCTGGATTTGACAATAAAGGGAGTAATTGGAGGGAGCTCAAAAAATATGTGGAACAAATGGGAAAGCTGAGAACGCTGGAGGTAGTTTGGCTGCAAGTAATAGGATTATTTACATGCTCCTGGGGAGACACTTCCCCTGGCTTTATAGGTTAGAGGATCTGTTCTTTCAGGACACTTTACTTCGGCGGAAGATCTGAACCTGTTGATTGCCAAAAACACAAGATTAGAGATCTATGTGGTCACTGCCGAAGGGCTTCGGCCTGTCAAGGAGGTGGGCATGTATGGAAAGATTGCTGTCATGGAGCTTTTCAGACCCAAGGTAAGTGCTCTGGGTTCGGCCCAGCAATGAAGTAAGAACTCTTGGCTATAGATTGTTTTATGCCTTATCTAACTTGGGATGGATGGAATAAGGTTTAGGAGAGAAACTTCTCTTTTTGGATGGCAGATTCCAGTTTATGCTGTACTTGAACAGGCTTCCTAGAAGTCGGAGAGAGTCATTGGGAAAACTGTCAAGTTGAGTTCTTTAAGAAGGTGAAATTAAAGCAGTTTGAAATGGGGGCCACCGTATTGCTTATTGATTTAGAGGTAGTCTTGAGAATAAGACAGTCCTGGTTGAGTTTCACTTAACTTTCACAGCCTTGCTTTCCCCATCTGCAAAAGGGGCATGATAGTATCCAATCCCCTGTGTGGTTGTGAAGATTACCTAATATGCAGTAAGTACTCTCTGTTAACAATGTCTGTTACTGTTATTATTGTTATTCTTAGCATTACGACTCATTTGTCTTCTAAGTGGCCATGACATTGCTTCCAATATCTTAACTGAATCTTATCAGAAAGCAAAAAGTTAAAAGTTTAATTACAGTCCTTGAAGGAAATATTCATTTTTTTGCTTTTATGTTGTGAGTAAGACTCATTTAAGTAAATGGAGTAGATCCATTTTAACTTCCATTGTTATTTTCAAAGACGATATTGTATTCATCACTCAGAATTTCAAATGGTAGGAGTGAGATTAGTTTGAGATGGAAGGCATTGGATGTAGAGGAGAGATGGAGATCCTGAAAGTAAGGACTGAGTGTTTACCAGTCTCAATTCCAGCCTTTCGGACATGCCCTTAGGTTGTTTATGTGCCTAGTACTTACATACTCAGCATTCATGTGACTAAGGATTTTCTCTCCAGGGAGAGAGGAATCTGGACATTTCTAGCATGCTTAAAAAAATCTGAACAAGTGTTCCTGTTTTTAAAAGGCCCTGTTTTGATAGCGTAATGTTGGTTTCCAGGGAGAGAGCAAGGACCTGCTATTTATCCTGACGGCTAAGTATAATGCCTGCATCCTGGAGTATAAGCAGAGTGGCGAGAGCATTGACATCATCACACGAGCACATGGTAATGTCCAGGTGAGGTGGCTGCTTCAGGTTGATGAACAATTCTCCTGATTCGATGAGAACTGAAATGCTGGGGCACGACTCCATGTGATCAGAGAAACAAGGAGAACTCGGAGGGTTTGAGCTTTTATGAAGAAAGGTCTTCTTTACTCAGGGTTCAAGGAACAGGGAAATAATTGAGATGAATAATTTTTAGTGTTTTACAAAAAGATACACACTAATGCTTGGGCTCCCTGGTGTGCTATGTAGATTAAAACTGTGGGATCCAGATGACGCCAGCTAAAGCTCTTGGGAAAGGGGTGCCCATTGCCCTCTGTTAACTCTGTGGGTGTTCAGGTTTTTCCCTAATCCCAGTTTAATGTTTTAGGACCGGATTGGCCGCCCCTCAGAGACGGGCATTATCGGCATCATTGATCCTGAATGTCGGATGATTGGCCTGAGACTCTACGATGGCCTTTTCAAGGTTATTCCACTAGACCGTGACAATAAAGAGCTCAAGGCCTTTAACATACGCCTGGAAGAATTGCATGTCATAGACGTCAAGTTCCTATATGGTTGCCAAGCACCTACCATCTGCTTTGTCTACCAGGTACTGGATTGGGGGGGCAGGGTAGAGGGGAGAAGCTGTGTGGTTTGGCAGAGTGGAAGTTGTCTTTGCTACGTCTTTGCTATTTCATAGTAGGGTGAGCCAGAAATGTTTGATCTTTTTGTCCTGAAATGTTTTGAACAACACAATCAATACGGGTCAAATTTTGGTTGCATTTTAAGTGCAGAAATACTTCTTGTGGAGACAGGAAGCCCTCTGGGGCTTGTAGCGCAGGTCTTAATCCTGAGATTACACGTTGGCTAGGGGCCTTGGAGATTTTATAGGGTGACCCAGTTTATGCTTTGTCTAAGTCTCTTACTCCATGTTGGGGATTATTAAATTTTAGCTATGGAGAAATAATCAAGAAGTTGCCTTTACAAGCAAAGAAAACATCTCTTGGTGGTGCCTTATTTATGTACTCTAAGAAAAGGTTTGTGTTTTCCAGCACTCACTTTGTGGTGACTTGCTGGATCCTGACTTCTATTTTAGTGTCTGCCTAAAACTTGAGCAGAGCTGATCCTGAACAGCTGTTCTTGGGGCCATATCTGTTTAGGGGGGTGGGGTGGGAGAGCATCAAACTAACATGCCAGTATCTTGCTAAAAAACTCAGCTTTTTTTTGAAGAGAAATTGTATGGTTACAAAAAGCTCATACAGAAAATAGAGTTCCCATGTACCACTCCCTCCACTGGTAACATCTTGCATCAATGTGATACATTTGTTAAAATTGGTGAAAGAATATTACTGTAGTTGTACTGTGTATTGTAGTCCATGTTTTTGTATTAGGGTAAAGCTCAGCAGTTTAACAAAGGGCCATACAGCATGAGGTCATTTTATTTACATGTAGTTGAATAAATGGCAGAAGGAAACAATAGTCCAGTTCAATGTCGTATACGTGGGCATTTAAACATTCTCCAGCCAAGTATGTATTAGCAGTACTGGTAAGTTTTTTGGTCTGTTTCTTAGCACTTAACATAAGTGCTGTAGTTCTGAGGCCAATTGGGATAAGGTTCAGTTGAATGAGGTTGAAACTAGTTTAGATTTTGTTTGATCTTGTTTATAGTGTGTTATCAGAGCTGAAGTAAAAACATTGAACAACTCCTCTCCCTTCTTCACTTTTGTGAATATCAGGTCAGTGATATCGTTGGCTACTCGAAACTGACTTTGTCTGTTCCCAGTTTTGGGGCTGCCAATTGTAAACAGTCTTCATTTCCATAAGTTTGGGGGCCCAGATCCAAACCCTGATTTGAACTTTGGTGAAATTATTTCTGACCCCAGTCATCGAAAATAAAATCTTTTCATCAACTAAAAGTTACTTTGTCTTCTGTTTTATGCCAAAAATTCAATGACAGGTATTTAGGTAGTGTTCTAGTTTGCTAGCTACTGGAATGCGATATGCCACAAATGGAATGGCTTTTAAACGGGGGAATTTATTAAGTTAGAGGTTTACATTTCTGAGGCCGTGAAATTGTCCAAACTAAAGCAAGTCTATAGACACGTCCAAATTAAGGCACCAGCAAGAGGTAACCTTCGTTCAAGAAAGGCTGGTGAAGCCCAGGCTGTCTCAGCTGGAAAGGCCCATGGTGACCTTTGCTAGCCTTCTCTCCAGGCTTCTCGGCTCATGAAGTCCCCACCCAGGGGTGGGGTGAGGGCACGTTTTCCTTCTCCATCCCAAACGTCCCTGGCTGCGTGGGCTTTCTTGGCTCTCATGGCTCTCTTGTGACTCTCTTGCTCTCCACAATCCTTCCTCTTTGAAAGGATTCCAGTAAACGAATCAAGAGCCACCTGGAATGGGTGGAGTCACATCTCCATCTAATCAAAAGTTAATCCCACAATGGCTGCGCCACAACCCCGTGGAGATAATCTAATCAGGTCTCCAAGATACAGTGCTGAATAGGGATTAAAAGAGATGGTTGCTCCCACAAGATTGGATCAAGATTAAAACATGGCTTTTCTAGGGCACATAATCCTTTCAAACCAGCACAGGTAGGTGCCTGCTGTATGGAAGATACTCATGCTAAGTGTTTTAGGAGCTTTAATGGGTTGAGATGTGTTCCCTGCCCTGAAAAATTCTGAGTTTCTGCCATAACCTCTTAGAATCTGGCCCAGCCTTTGTTGAAACTATCCATAGCTAGCCAGATGTAGCCTTCTCCCCTCTCCCTGCTCTTTAGTCTCTTTTTTTTCGTTTAATTTTTTGTTAATGAAACCAATCAACATACAATATGAACATTCCTATTTTTTCATCACATAATTGTATATTCATCATCATGATCATTTCTTAGAACATTTGCATCAATTCAGAAAAAGAAATAAAAAGAAAACAGAAAAAAATTCATACATACCACACCCCTTACCCCTCCATTTCATTGATCACTGGCATTTCAATCGACTAGATTTATTTTAACATTTGTTCCCCTTATTATTTATTTTTAATCCATATGTTTTACTCATCTGTCCATAAGGTAGATAAAAGGAGCATCAGACACAAGGTTTTCACAATCACACAGTCACATTGCGAAAGGTATAGCGTTATACAATCATCTTCAAGAAACATGGCTACTGGAACACAGCTCTGCATTTTCAGGCAATTCCCTCCAGCCTCTCTGTTATACCTTAACTAAAAAGGTGATATCTGTTTAATGCGTAAGAATAGCCTCAAGGATAACCTCTTGACTCTGGAATCTCTCAGCCATTGACACTTTATTTTGTCTCATTTCTCTCTTCCCCCTTTTGGTTGAGAAGGTTTTCTCATTCCCTTGGTGCTGAGTCCCAGCTCATTCTTCTTTATAGTCTCTCAGAGGTGACTTTGATGGCCCCAGAATTGACATGAGTCATGATTCAGGAAAAGGAGAGAAAGATGGTCTTTTTTAAAAAAAATTTTATTGATAAAACAACATACAAGCATTCTTAACATGCAAACATTCCACACATGGTATATAATCAGTGGCTCACAGTATCATCACATAGTTGTTTATGTATCACCATGATCGTTTTTTTGAACATTTGCATCTCACTAGAAAGAGAAATAAAAAAGAAAGAACTCATACATACCATACTCGTTACCCCTCCTTCTCATTGACTACAAGTATTTCAGTCTATCCAGTTTATTTTAACTGTTGTTCCCCCTATTATTTATTTCTTATCCATATTTTTTACTCGTTTGTCCATACCCTAGGTAAAAGGAGCACCATACTCAAGGTTTTCACAATCATACAGTCACATTGTAAAAGCTATATCATTAAACAATCATCAGGAAGATGGTATTACAATAGAGAACTGGAGGTTTTGACAAACTTTAGAGGAGCATATGTTCTGTTCTCCCTACTATCATCCTATCAGAATTCTTGTAAAAATTGTATCCATTAAAAAAATCGCTGATATATTTGGCTTGTCAGTGTTTTTTTTTTTTTTCCTCTCTCCTTTCTATTTTGTAAGTTCTCTGAGGCCAAGTAACTCATACATGTATTTATTGTATCCTATAGAGCCTAAGCTAGTGTGACAAGTTCATTTTTCAAGTTCTTTAAACCTTTCCTGGTTGGTCAGATGGTGAGACAGTAGGTATTAGATGTCAGCAGCCTACCCAGAAATTAATCTCGAGCTTAGCTGGTGGCTGTCAGTATCCTGATAAATAAGGATGGAAAGGCTGTCATGGCAGGCATGCGTAAGATTCTCCGATTGTCAGATGCCAGGTGTGGTGGCTTGTCTCTTTCAGGTCCCCCCTCCAGCCCAGGGTTCACCCTTCATAAGGGCTAACCAACCATTCCACCTTTCCTGACCTAGGACCCTCAGGGGCGGCACGTGAAAACCTATGAGGTGTCTCTCCGGGAGAAGGAGTTCAATAAGGGCCCTTGGAAGCAGGAAAATGTAGAAGCTGAAGCTTCCATGGTGATTGCAGGTTGGTTGGGGAGCGTTTTAGAAAAGTTGTTCCCTACCCGCCCCCCACCCCCCAACTCTCTGGCTGATTGATTCCTTTTTCTTCCTCATTTTTTCTGCGATTCATTTCACTGCTCAGGTACTATTGCACGCATGCATTCTTCAGCACTCCCTTATGTCCTTTTTCCCTAAATGCGCTTTTTTTTTTTTTTTTTTCTATTTCTGTCTTTGAAATTTTCTGGTTTTATTCACTCCAGAAGGTATAATTTTCCTTTGCCTGGGGTTAGGGTTGCCAATAAAACACTGAGTGATTTGCAGAGTCATATATGAGAATTATTGTTGGGCATAACATTTAAAAACTGAAAGGGATCAATAGAGCTCTTCTAATCTGAGTCCTCTGTTTCATAGGTGAGGAAGCAGGGCCACTGGGACTGGCCCAAGTCCGTATCTAATTGGCAAAGCCTGGGCTAGGATCCAGGTCTTTTTACTTCCTATCTTCCATTATTCCCCCAATATGTGGACTGTTTTACCCAGTAGATTTTTTTTCTTTTTTCATGGGCAGGCACCAGAAATCGAACCCAGGTCTCCGGCATGGCAGACGAGAACTCTGCCTGCTGAGCCACTGTGGCCCGCCCCA
Source organism: Myrmecophaga tridactyla (assembly GCA_004026745.1). Taxonomy (NCBI): domain Eukaryota; kingdom Metazoa; phylum Chordata; class Mammalia; order Pilosa; family Myrmecophagidae; genus Myrmecophaga; species Myrmecophaga tridactyla. The sequence goes on along the minus strand of PVIY010011352.1, from coordinate 13,848 downwards.
CTAGTAGAAATTTAAAACTCAATGGTGAATTCCATAATGGGGGGAACTGGAGATAAGGAAAAGAGTAAAAGCTTTTAGCTAGAAAGGATCAGAAGTTTAGGGGAGAAAATGGGGAGAATATATGGAAAGACTATTGAAAAGGCCCACTCCTAGAAACACCAAAAAAATTAAAATAGAGGTAATAAGAGTATTTCCAGGATTAGATGATGGCCAGTCTGAAATTGCAGACAAGAGTATAGAAAAGTATATTACCTTCCCTGGACTTTGATTATACTAAAGTGCCTCAGGCGGTTTGGCAGGTCCAGAGTGCTAAGCATTCTAATGCTGCTCTTTTTCTCCTGCAGTCCCAGAGCCCTTTGGAGGGGCCATCATCATTGGGCAGGAATCAATCACCTATCACAATGGAGACAAATACCTGGCGATTGCCCCTCCTATCATCAAGGTGAACGGTGTTCCTTTCCCTTTCTTTTTATTTTATTGTTAGAAAAGTTGTAGGTTTACAGAAAAATGCAGAAAATAGTTATCCCCCTCCTTCCCTTTTTCTTACTCCTATGTTTTCTTCCCCTATTCTTCCTCTGCTCTTCCCTTTCTCTCTGTTCCTCAAAAGGAGATCCACAAGTACCTGTCACACTGTTCTCTCTGTGTATAGGCTATTATATTGGTCATTGGGGATACAAAGAGAAATTAGCCTCCCTTCTGCTTTTGTAGAGCTTGCGCCCTAGCTTACAATGGAGAAATAATCAAAATCGGTTTACCTGATTCATTGACTGGAGCAACTTTAAAATGAATCATCAGGAAGAGAAGTTGTTTAAATTCTGTTGGTTGTAATGTTGTCAGGGCTCAAGTCATGTAAAGTAATGTGGTAAGAAATTATATAGACTTAAAAAAATTTAGTCCTTAAAATTTCAAGTCATAAAAATTAAGCCGGGTGGTGCAACGGTGGCTCAGTAGCAGAATTCTCACCTGCCAAGCCAGAGACCTGGGTTTGATTCCCAGAGCCTGCCCATGCAAAAATATATATATATGTATATATAAAGCCTTAAAAACTTAATTTTATTATTTCCTTTTTTAAGGGTAAATAAATCTGTGGAAGCATTTAGTCCAGTGAATACTTAGACTTGCTTTCTAGTCTATATATTTCCCTTTCCTAGTAGAAATATATGAATAAGCTTTAAAGTATATTGAGCTCCTCAGAAAGTTATCTTCAGAATCAACAAGTTCTCTATTTTCTGTCACATGTATAATGTTTGCTGAGTGGACTCCTAGGCTCCGTAGGTTCCCGCTGGTAAAGGGTTGGGTGGGCATAGTAATGGGAGTGGTCTGCTAGGGTTTGCTTTTGTGGTTGTTAATCCCTAATCCCTTAATCTTTCATGTCTTCCTTCCTCATTGGCAGCAAAGCACAATTGTGTGCCACAATCGAGTGGACCCCAATGGTTCGCGGTATCTGCTGGGAGACATGGAAGGACGGCTCTTCATGCTGCTTTTGGAGAAAGAGGAACAGATGGATGGCACCGTCACCCTCAAGGATCTTCGTGTGGAACTCCTTGGAGAGGTAAAGGGCCTGCTATTCTGCTGCTGAGTTCTCGTAGGTGCCTTACGACCGCAGATGTATGGACCCACGTTATGCCTCAGGGGATTATGGGACTTTCTTAAAGGTATTGACACTTAACAATAAACCCTGTCAGTCCTGCTGTGGAAGTTGATTTTTGAAGAAGTTAGATGTTGGAGAATCTTATAAGCAAAAACAGAAAGGGAGGGAAACAGGAAAGGATGCAGTCTAGAATTACAGATAAATCTAGGCTGATGATCAAGTCTGGGAGGAGGTTCCCCAAAAGCTTTAAATTCTGTGGGGAATTTTAAAGGTATTTTAATTGTCTTGTGCAGACTGGAGCTGTTGAATTAAAATTGTTTGGAGCAGGCAAGGTAAAGTTTCTGAGTGGAGGGATGTGAAGTCACAAACTTCATAGATTTGGGAAGACTTGTTTAGTGTGACCTAGGGATTTGAAATGGAGGATTGTATCCTGAAGTGTAACTGCGGTTGTCTGCGAGGTAGATAGGACAGTGTCTGGATCCCACATGGAATCCATTCTGATTCCTTTCATGCCAATGCTTTTCTTCCAGACCTCTATTGCTGAGTGCTTGACTTACCTGGATAACGGCGTTGTGTTTGTCGGGTCACGCCTTGGTGACTCCCAGCTTGTGAAGGTGAGAACCTTTTTTTGCTCTTCTGGCTTCTTTTTCTTCATCAAGTTTCTCCTCTGTTTGATGCCTCTCAGGATTTCTACAGTTCCTCCCCATCCCTCCTATCCAGCTTTCTACTTGTCTGACCCACAGTCTATCCTGGCTAAGCTCTTTGACCCAAAGATTCACTGTACAAGTCTGCCAGGCAAGGTGGTGGGTGCTGTGGATACAATGGTGCATAAGAATCAGCTTCTACCCTCAAATAGGTCATGATCTAATATACTGGATCCCCTCTAGAATATTAATGTTTTAGATCTTCTCTGTAGAAAAATATTTGCGGGTATTTTAAGTTAATTTTGAAAATGCATTGTTTCTCTGAAATCCACCCATAGAACTCCAGATTAGAAATCTCTGGGAGGGTTAGTGTGTCTCCTATAGGAAAACCATGTCCCTAGGTCAACAGTCCCCTTCTAGGGACATCCTGTGGAGCACAGGAAGGGCAGATCTAGTAGGATTGAGAGTTTCATTTGTATGATAAGCAGCTTTTTAGGGTGTTCCTTTAGGGACATTCCTGGACTAATTTTGTTCTTTCTTCTTAGCTCAACGTTGACAGCAATGAGCAAGGCTCCTATGTGGTGGCCATGGAAACCTTTACCAATTTGGGACCCATTGTGGACATGTGTGTGGTGGACCTGGAGAGACAGGGGCAAGGGCAGGTAAAGGGGGTCAGCCTGGGAATGGATAGATATTTCGTATGTCCCCTCACACAGTGTCCTTCTAGCTTTGCATATCTGGAATGGGGAGTGCTCATTGAAAGATTTTTTTTTTGGGGGTGCATGGTGTGGGAATCGAACCTGGGTCTCCTGCATGGAAGGTGGGCATTCTAACCACTAAACTACCCGTGAAAGATATTTTTTAAGAGCCTCATCAGTAATCCCAGTAGTGCAAGGACAGCTACCATTTTTTGTTTGCTCCTCTTGTTCTGCCATGTACTTTATATTCATTATCTGTGACTAGCCCCCTGGTAGACAGGGTTTCTTGACCATTTCACAAATGAGCAAACTGAGGGTTGAAAAAGATTGAATAACTTGTCCAAAGTCACATCTAATAAAGACAGGCTTGGCTGTACATTCTGTACTCTTTCTATTAAACTAGGATTCCAAGGATCTAAGCAAGCTTGCTGGGATCAGTGGTAGGAGCTTTTACTTCTTGGACCAGCACATCCTGTCTGCTCAGTAAATTTGAGAGACTTTGGAGATCAGCCTCTGCCAAGTCTGCATATTCAGTCATAGCTCCACAATAAGGATTCTTGGAATTAGGCATCTCTTGTTTATTTTCTGGGTATCAGTATAATGATTCCAGCCTCCTGAAAGAATTATTTTAGAAACCTTTTCTCTACTTGCAGCTGGTCACATGCTCTGGGGCTTTCAAAGAAGGTTCTTTGCGAATCATCCGGAATGGAATTGGAATCCATGAGCATGCCAGCATTGACTTGCCAGGCATCAAAGGTAACCTTTTGGTGGACATAGGATGCAGACCTTTGGCCTCATTACACATCATGAAAGCACTTCATTGGGAGCTGGGATAAGTAAAAAAAAGTCATAATGAAAAATTATGTGGTAGAAGCTTAAGCCTACTCAAACAGGTACAGAAGTAAACTTAAAGAAAGAATACTGTCAGCTAAAATCGGGTAGTGGAGTAGAGGAGAAGGGAGGAAAAGATTACATTGCTTATATATGGAAACTGATAGAATACTTAAAGAGGGGTCTGAGGGCATCATATAAAAAGGTATAGGTATAAAGATAACTTCTAGAACAAAAGTACATGTTCCTTAATTCTAGAACTAGAGTAGTAAAAAAGGTAAAAAAAAAAAAAACTACAGAATGAAAGATTTTTATAATGTATAAATAGGAAACATAGCCTAAAATAATATGACAGAATTGATATCAAATATATGTCAATAAACGCAAATGGACTAAACTCACCTGATATGATCAAATTGAATCGTAAGCAAAACCTACTCAAAGTTGTATGTAGGAGGCGTATCTTAAAATAATTCAGAATATCAAAAATAGGATATTAAAAGATGAAAAACAGAATAGAAGTATATGAATTAGGAAGGAAGAGAACATATTGCTACAAACCCAAGAAAACTACAGACAATAAGAGAATTCATTAAGTACTGGACATAAAATTAATGTACAGAAAACAATGGCTGTCATTTAAACATAGAAGATACAGTGGAGCAAAAGAGACAATTAACATTAGCGACAGGAAGATAAAATACCATGGAATAAATTTAACAAGATATGTGGGAAAATGTATGTAAGTAAAACTTTAAAATACTCTGAAAGGATTAGAAGAATAGATCGATCACGTGAAAAAGACATCGCAAGATCTAACAGGAAGGGGTAGAGTTTGGATTTCAGCTCAGGACTGACTCCAAAGTTTCTGCTCTTCCCCTGGTATTAGGCTGCTCCTTCTGTCAGTGAGCAGAGCTCAGTGTTGGTCTGTGGTATGGCTTAATCCTTGATCCTTGTTCCAGGTTTATGGCCACTGCGGTCTGACCCTAACCGTGAGACTGATGACACCTTGGTGCTCTCTTTTGTGGGCCAGACAAGGCAAGCATGGGTCTGGTGCCAGCTTCAGCTGTCGGTGGGGGAGGTTATGGGGAGTGGAGGAAGCTGGTCTGGCCGGCCCAAGCCTTCCATTCTGTTGTAGAGTCCTCATGCTCAATGGAGAGGAGGTGGAAGAAACGGAGTTGATGGGTTTTGTGGACGATCAGCAGACTTTTTTCTGTGGCAACGTGGCTCATCAGCAGCTCATCCAGGTAATAACCGAGAAAGGAGCAGGTGCTATTTACTCGAATTTGACCTAGAGTGCAGTACAGCGTACCACTGGACTGTTAAACATAGTCCGTTTTGTTTCTTCGTTGCCAGTGTATATATATTGTATTCGTTTCTATTTCCTTTTGCAGACTGGCGTCTGTAGATACATGGTTTTGGGTCGTGTTTACCACTGATTATATCATGTCTTCCAAGGGACTTAACTTTTTTTTTTTTCATTATAATAGTAAGACATGCTTATATATAAAAGTTTAGGAAATGCTGAAAAGCACAAAAGAAGAAGGAAAAAAGTCATGATGCTACCATCCAGATGTGCCTGCTGACAGCATTTCTCACGTATTATTTTGATTTCAGGAATTTATATTATCGAATGTTATTGTAACTGCTTGTAGTATTTTTTCAACCGTTTTCTAGTTGTAAAATATAACGTATGTATATATATATATACACACACACAGAGAGAAAAGAAAGAAAAAGAGCAATAATTTTCAAAGAATACTTCAGCAAGCAGCTACAGAACAGTTCCCAGAGTTTGTCATGGGTTACCATGCCCTTAACTCATATTTTTCCTTCTAGCTACTCCAAAACACTGGCAGCTTTATCAGAGTCATAATGGAATCATACAGTATGTGTCCTTTAGTGTCTGACTTAATTCATCAGCATTATGTCCTCAGGGTTCATCCATGTTGTCATATGTTTCAGGACATCATTTTGCCTAAATGCTGCATAATATTCATGTTTTATTATGATGAGCTCTTATTCTGTTCTGATCTTTATTAGAAATTTATCTGTGATATGGGGGCAAGAGCCGTTTTGTGCTTGTCAAGCCTGAGAGTCTGATTTCTGAGCATCCTCCCACTGCCCAGTAATTTGGGGAACCTCTGATGCTCTTCCGTGTTTTGCACACCCTCCTTGCCTTTTGAACTGTTTTCCACTCCGTGACCTATGTCTTCCCAGTGCAGGGCAGAGCACTTAGTTCCTAAGGATTAATTTTCTACCTCTGTCTTTTTATCCACTGAACTTCTTTTAACCAACAGGCGATGGTAGACTTGGCAAAACTGGAGGGGAGGTCCTTGACGTGTGGACCAAATGTAGGAGGTGCACAGATACTAAGTCATTGCTTTGCCAATATTTTCAAAGTATTAACCTCAAAACTGGCACCAACTCATGCATCTATTAGGCTTTAAACTCACACCCCCACCCCATAAGCTTTTCTTCCTAAATGTAAACTTACTCTTCTTTTATTTCAATGATAAAGCTAATTTATAAAACATAATTTCAATACAATTTTTTAGTCTTTACTAAAAAATCGTAAATGATTTTAATGGTTCATACACAGTAAAGAACTTGGATATTTTAGAAGTCTGATTTTTGGGGGTTGACAAAAACTGTTGCATTTGATGGCCATAGTATTTTACTCCATTGATACCTTCCCACAAGATGCGGTTTGTTTTTTTCGAGCCTCAAATGAAATAAGCCTTTTTTTTTATAGCTGTAGGTATGTAAGCTATAAACTGCTCTAAGTCATTCTCCTTTAGGGGCTTATCTAAAAATGGCATCTGTGGTAATCATTGTCAGACTTCATGGGAAAAAAAAGTATCTGCATGGCAGAAGAGGACTGAGGTAGCTTATTCTTAGGACCCCTCTAGGGCGGCACTTACCACCTTTCCGCTCCTGCATTGATCCCTGCAGGTGTTTGGAGATATCTTTCCTTTCTGTAGATCACTTCGGCGTCTGTGAGGTTGGTCTCTCAAGAACCCAAAGCTCTAGTCAGTGAATGGAAGGAGCCTCAGGGCAAGAACATCAGTGTGGCTTCCTGCAACAGCAGCCAGGTGGTGGTGGCCGTGGGAAGGGCCCTCTACTATCTGCAGATCCATCCTCAGGATCTCCGACAGATCAGGTGTGTGTTTCTCTGTCTGTGCTTCTCTCCCTGGTTCTCTGGAACCTCTTTGGTCCGTGGATTCCTTCCTCTGCCATATTCCTCTTTCGTCCAGCCATACTGAGATGGAACATGAGGTGGCCTGCTTGGACATCACCCCATTAGGGGACAGCAGTGGGCTGTCCCCTCTTTGTGCCATCGGTCTCTGGACAGACATCTCGGCCCGTATCTTGAAACTGCCTTCTTTTGAACTACTGCACAAGGAGATGCTGGGTGGAGGTGTGTGTCTTTTGGATGCCTGGGTTGGGAGCAGGTTTGGAAATATGGAACAAGAACTCACCGTACCCCTTTCCCACAGAGATCATCCCTCGCTCCATCCTCATGACGACCTTTGAGAGTAGCCACTACCTCCTTTGTGCCTTGGGAGATGGGGCACTTTTCTACTTCGGGCTCAACATCGAGACAGGTGAGACTAGCACTTTGCGGGTGGGCCTCTCCGAGAAATAGAGTGCTGAAGTTGTACAGAGTTTTCTGCTTCAAGGTGCTGCTTCTGCGCCGTCATGGTCCAGCTGTTTGTCCTGTTTCCTTTGCTTCCTCCTTTCTCGCGATGCCGCTCTCTCCGTAGGCCTGTTGAGCGACCGTAAGAAGGTGACTCTGGGCACGCAGCCCACGGTGTTGCGGACTTTCCGCTCTCTTTCCACCACCAACGTCTTTGCCTGCTCCGACCGCCCCACTGTCATCTACAGCAGCAACCACAAACTGGTTTTCTCCAACGTCAACCTCAAGGAGGTGAACTACATGTGTCCCCTCAACTCAGACGGCTACCCTGACAGGTGAGCCCCCTCAGCAGGAGCCACCTAGAGCACCTCAATGCGTTCCTGAAGCCCTTCTCCCCCACCCCCCCTACCCCCAGCCTCCGGCCCATGTCAAAGTCAGTAAATAGCTGTGATGGGAAGAACAGTGCAGAGTTTCTCAAATCCAATCTAGCTTCCCGTTAAAAACAGCTGGGAAACTTTTTTAAAAATACAGATTTTTAAAAAATCTTCCCTCAGATTTTGGTTTAATAGGTCTGAGATTGGGTCCTAGAACCTGTAGTTTCAGAAAGCCTCTCAGGTGATTCAGATGATTAGCCAAGTTTAAGAACCCACAATTTATAGATCATTATGTATTCCCCTCTAGCAGACGTTATCAAAATGTGGTCCTGGGACCAACAGCAACAGCCCTGCGTGGGAGCTCATTATTAATGCAAATTCTTAAGCACTACTTGGTAGCTCATTATTACTGCATATTCTTAGGCCCTCCCTCAGCCCCACTGAACCAGAAACTCCGGTGCTGGGAACAGCAGTCTGTGGTTGAACAAGCTCTCCAGCAGATTCTAAAAGAGCAGTTAGCTTTTATACTTCACCTTGGCTACACATTGGTATTAACTGGAAAGCTTTAAAAAAAACACTGAGCTTACACCCGTCCAGACCAATGAAATAAGAATTTCTTGGGGGTGGGGGTGGAGCCAGGCATCGACATGGTTTAGTTGTCCTGGGTAAGTTTTACCATAGTGTCAAAGTTGAGAACCACTGCCCTGGAGTAAGCTGGTGTAACTTCTGCCTTGTTTTTCTTCCCTTTGCGAAGTTGCCTTGTAGAATCCTTTCCTTCCTTGGGTTTACTCAATCTAAACCCAGACCCTTCTTTCCAGCCTGGCACTGGCCAACAACAGCACCCTCACCATTGGCACCATCGATGAGATCCAAAAGCTGCACATTCGCACGGTGCCACTCTACGAGTCTCCCAGGTAAGGACAAGGGTAGGAGGGCTGCAGAAGGATGGCGATGGTGATTTAGACTTCAAACTTTTTCTGAGAGGCATTGTTGTTCCTTACTTGTTCTGCAGGAAGATCTGTTATCAGGAGGTATCCCAGTGTTTTGGGGTCCTCTCTAGCCGTATTGAAGTCCAAGACACAAGTGGGGGCACGACCGCTCTGAGGCCCAGTGCCAGCACCCAGGTGAGGCTCGTGGACAAAGAGATGACAGTAGAGCAGGGGCCAGCAGACATTTTTTTGGTAAGGGTCAGATAGTAAATATTTTTGGCTTTGCAGGCCATATGATCTTAGTTACAACTACTTGGCTCTGCCATTGTAGCACAAAAGCAGCTGTAGACCATAAGTGAACAATTGGGCATAATGGCTGGGTTCCAGTAAAATTTTTATTTGCAGAAACAGGCAGTGGGCCAAGTTTGGCTTCTGCTTTAGAGGTTTGAGAAGAATTTGGGAATAAGAGGGTCGCTTAATGATTTTGCTACTCATGTCCCCACAGGATGAATACTTTTCTCTTGTCATCAGTTTGGGTTCTTTGTGGGCTTGTGTAATTGGGGACAGAGTAGGTAAGAGCATGGAATTGGGAGTCTGACAGTGCTTGCTTCAAAGTTTTTGCTGTCTGTGTGGCTTCAAAGTTTATTGCTAGCTGTGTGACATTGGGCAAATCCAAGCTTCAGTTTGGGACAGTAGAACAATCTAGAGCTGCACGTAGTAGGCTCAATGGAGAAATTATCTGATCATTTTCTCCCATATATCCTCTGCCTTTCTTTCTTCCAAACATCTGCGATAGGACTGCTCCCTTAATCCAGAGAAGAACAGCTTTACATTTTTCTTTCTATTTGAAGTACTCCCCTACTCTACTCAGTGAGAGGAGTGGAGTCTGTCATTTTACTTGGTTCCTTGGATTCCCCTTTAGTTTGCTTGAAACATCTCTGTTTTTTTTTTGAACTTTATTAGACAATTAGACTCTTGTAGCATTTTGGTCTGATACGTCAATTTCATATGTAATTTGGATCCTTATCCCGGATTCGTATGTCCTCTCTGAAGCACTCAATTCTGCAAGCTGCCAGTCTTCAAAATTCTCTTTGTTCAGATGCTACCCTCGATTCTCTGATACTCTCTCAGAGATCCCTCCACACTGACCCCTTCTCAGTGCCCATTCTGCTTTGGAGAGGGCTGACATAAATTCTCTCTGTTCTCAGGCCCTGTCCAGCAGTGTGAGCTCCAGCAAGCTGTTTTCCAGCAGCACCGCCCCCCACGAGACCTCCTTCGGAGAAGAGGTGGAGGTGCACAATCTCCTTATCATTGACCAGCACACCTTCGAAGGTGCAGATGAGCCCTCGCTAGCGTTTTTATCTGTATCTCCCTTAAACGAGGTGTTCTGGGTTCTCATACAGTCCAACATTTAATAATATGGCAGACCCTCCAAGAGGAGGAGAAAGGAAGGGTGGGACCTCTCTGAGTTGCCGGTGAGTCTGCAGTATTGGACATCCTCACGTCTTTCGTGATTGGTGAGGGATGGCAGGGGGCACTTGCCCTGTGACACCAGAGTGTGGTGACAGCTGAGCTGTGGGTCATAAAGAAATATAGGATGACATGTGCCTGAGGATGCAGGGGGGTATAACCAAGCAGTATCTTCTCTGCTGCCCTTCTCCTAGTGCTTCATGCCCACCAGTTTCTGCAGAATGAGTATGCCCTCAGCCTGGTCTCCTGCAAGGTGGGCAAAGACCCCAACACATACTTCATTGTGGGCACAGCCATGGTGTATCCGGAGGAGGCGGAACCCAAGCAGGGCCGTATTGTGGTCTTTCAGTATGCAGATGGTAAGTGGACAGTCAGTCTCCAGCTTCTGACAGGTGTGCAGTTCTGGGAAAGCAAGCAGACTGGGAGCCTCAGTTAAGTGGTGGGTGTACTTGGGTTAGTTACTGTGGCGAGACATTCCTTCCTTCTTCAGCTGTTAATGGTGAGATCTGCTGGAGTTAGTGAGCAAAGAGGCACAGGTGAAGTCTAGGTTATGTTCTTCCTCCTCTTGACTTTGAAAGGTAGATTAAAAGGGAAGAGATTAATGATAGGAGGATCTAGTAGCCAAATTGAGAGCTAAGAACCCTGTTCTAGTTTGCAAACTGCCAGAATGCAATATACCAGAAACAAAATAACTTTTTAAAAGGGAAATTAAATAAGTTGTAAGTTTACAGTTCTAAGGCCAAGAAAATGTCCCAATTAAAACAAGTCTATAGAAATGTCCAATCTAAGACATCCAGGAAAAGATACCTTGGTTCAAGAAGGCCAGTGGAGTTCAGGGTTTTTCTCTCTCAAGTGAGAAGGCATATGGCGAACACAGGGTTTCTCTCTTGGCTTCGGCTAGAAGGGCACATGGCGAACATGGCATCATCTGCTAGCTTTCTCTCCCGGCCTCCTGTTTCATGAAGCTCCCTGGGAGGCATTTTCCGTCTTCATCTCCAAAGGTCGTTGGCTGGTAGACTCTGCTTCTCATGGCTATGTCCTTTTTCTCTGCTCTCTCTGAATTTCCCTCTTTCTCTAAAATGTTTCCTCTGTTTATAGGATTCGAGTAAAGTAGTCAAGATCCACCTAGAATGGGTGGAGACACATCTCCACCTAATCTAACTTAACAACCACTCTTGATTGAGTCACATCTCTAGGGAGATGATATAATTAAAATACCGAGCATGCAGTACTGAATGGGGATTAGAAGAAACGGTTGGATTTATAAAATGGGATTAGAATTAAAATGTGGCTTTTCTAGGGTACATACATCCTTTCAAACCGGTATCAACCCCAAATTTGTTTTCTGCTTAACCACTTAGCCATTTAGGTCCTTTTCAGCTTAAGCATTTTGTGTTAATTTCTCTGTATCTTTTTCATCTCCCACACCCAAGATGGTTCTAAAGACTAGCTGTCAGCCAGAAATCTCAGATCAGATGGCTGAGATGGAATTCGGCCTCCACTTGGAAGCACGTAGAACTTGAGAGACAGATCTGGAGCTTCAGAATGGAAGTCAGATTGTGGAATCTCTGCACATGGCCTCAGGGCTCATATCTTAGGTGGTAGTTGACTCCAGTATACACTGACTCTGTTTCCCACTTCTCAGATGAGTGCTTCGAGCCAGAGGGAAACCAGAGAATTCTTTTGACTGGGTAGAGTGTGGGTTCATAAAGGAGACTCAAGAGTATCTTTTTTTTCCCCACAGGAAAACTTCAAACTGTGGCTGAGAAGGAAGTGAAAGGGGCTGTGTACTCTATGGTGGAATTTAATGGGAAGCTGCTAGCCAGCATCAACAGCACGGTGAGACCCATTCGAATAGTATTCCTCGGGTTGCGTACATTTGTGTGAGTGCATGTCTCCCCTAGTTCCCAGGGGCTGCTGTGTGTCAGATTTTAGGGATAACTAAGTAATGAATGTGGAGGATGTGGATCTCTAAGCTGGGTGTCGGTTGTCAGACTTGTTTACATGAGCCCCTGTGTATATCTGAACGTAATTGTGGGGATTGAGGGAGGGGTGAGACGTATGGCCCCTGCACTCAGAGTGTAATACCTTGTAAGAATATTTTATTCATGTGGACCAAAATGAGCCAAACTGTATTTTCCTGAGTATATCCCTGAAAATATTCCACTTCTTTTTGCCATGACCCTGTATCTCCCCTTGCAAAAATAATAATCATATGTGCATTTGATTAAAGAGGTTCATGGTTAAGTGAGTTTGGGGAAATGCTGTATACTAGAGCTTCACCTTGCATCGTTGAGTATTACAGATGCTAAGAGGTCCTAAAGACTTTAAAGTGAGGGTTTCTAGTCATTTGTGCACTCATTTGTTTATTCAAAAAATATTAGTTAAACACTTGCTGTGTGCCAGGCACTGTTTTGGTAGTTGGGATATAATAGATACAGTGAACAAAGGGCTTCCCTTCTGGAGCTTATGAACAAATGAGTATATAGTACGATGATAAACACATGGTGAGAAATAAAATGAAGCAAGAGGCTAGAGGTGTGTGTGGGAGGTGGGACTATATATTTCATCTCAGATGGTCAGGAGCATCTTGCTGATAGAGTGATATTTGGGCAGGTATCTGAAGGAAATGAGGGAGTGAGCCGCGCCTGTGTCTGGGGTAAACAAGTGCAGGGAGTCAGAAGTGAGCAGGCCTGGTGCCTGAGTGGGAGTGAACTGATGGAGTGCTGGGAGAGAAGTCAGGGAGGAGACAGGGCCAGACCAGGTCGAGCCTGGTAGTCTGCTTAAGGCTTTTTGAAAGTCTTACTCTGGGCGATGGAAGCCTTTGGAGGGTTTGAGTGAAGGAGTGACATGATTGGATTTATATCTTCAAAGGATCATTTGGCTTCTTGGAAAAGGTTAAGGGGGTCAGGGGTTGGAGCAGTGAGTTCAGTTAGGGGATTCTTGTAATAATCTAGAAAGAAGCTGATGTTTGCTGGGACCGGGGCAGTGATGGAGGAGAGGGTGAAGAGTAGCTGGATTCTGCATGTATTATATTGGTAGGGTGGATGGGATTTGATGCTGGATTGGAGGTGAAGTTAAGAGAGCAGGGGAAGAATAAAGGGTTTTGGCTTAAGCAACAGGAAGGATGGATTTGCTATTTAGTCATATGGGGAAAATTGTGAGTGGAGTAAGTTTGGAGAAGAAACCAGAGGTTTTTTATTTTTTAATACAATTTTATTGTGATATGTTCACACACCATATAATCCATCCAAAGCATACAGTCATTGGTTCACAACATCATCATATGGTTGTGCATTCATCACCACAATCAATTTTAGAACATTTTCCTTACTCCAAAACAAGAAATAAAAATAAAAAAGAAAACCCAGAACATCCCATACCCCTTACCCCCCCATTATTATTATTTTTCTTTGTTGTTATTTTATTACTCATTTACCCATAAGCTGGTAAAGGGAGTGTTAGTCACAAGGTTTTTACATGATAAAAGCTATATAGTTATACAATCATTATCAAAGATCAAGACTACTGGATTACAGTCAATTTCAGTTATTGCCATCTAGCTATTCTAGAAACTAAGAAGAAATATCCGTATAATGAGTCACTAGTCATAATCATTTGTTAAATGGTAATTTCTCAATCATACCTCCTCCCTCTCATTTGATAATGCA
>PVIY010011351.1:0-65699 GCA_004026745.1 Myrmecophaga tridactyla | reverse complement strand
GGTATCTAGTGTGTAGGTCTGTTGGAGTTCTCTTTAAGAGGTTTGTATTATTTTTGTAAGTATCCTGTACGTTTGAATATTTTTTTCAAATAAAACATTAAAAAGCGTATGTCCATATAAAAGCTTGTGACAGCTACATTATCATAATAGCCTAAAAGTAGAAACAACTTAAATGTCCTTTAACTGATGAATGGATAAACAAATGTGGTATATATGTGCAATGGAATATTAACCAGAAAAAGGAATGAAGTTCTGATGTGTGTAGGAACAACACAGATGGGCCTAGAAAACATTCTGTATTCTATGCTATCCTTTGTGGGAAATTTCCAGAAAAGACCAATCCATAGAGACAGCAGAATAAGGGTTGCCAGGGCCTGTGGAGGGTGGGGGAGTGTAGAGATTGACTGCTAATAGTTTAGGATGTCTTTTGGGGGTGATGGAAATGTTATGAATTTAGGCAGTGGTTATGGTTGCACAATCTTGTGGATACGCTAAAACTACAGATTTGTCCACTTTAAAGTGCAAACGATTATGGTATGGGAATTCTATCCCTGAAGAATGAAGTCTCTTATTTCAATAAATTAAAAAGCAATCAAGGGCAGTGCAAAGGTGGCTCAGCAGGCAGAATTCTCACCTGCCATGCTGGAGACTGGGGTTCGATTCCCGGTACCTGCCCATGTGAAAAAACAGAACAAAACAATCAAGACAAGGCAGCTTTCTTTCCACCTTCACTTATTCAAAATTGACCCTCTTGACTGACTCTGTTGAATGACTGCTTAATTTCATACATTCATGGAATTTTGGTGGTGCCACTTTTGTTCCTTTCATGCACTATGATGCACAAGGTGCCCAAGTCCATGGCCCAGCTGCTCTCTCGGGCTTGAATGCTCCCTTCTCTCCCCACCTGTTCCCATCCCCAACCTTATTAGCCACTGTTTATCTTAGAATTCACAGCCCAGTCATCCCCTTTCTGTGAAATTTACTGTCTTTGTCTTGAACTCTTTGCACTATAGCTTTCATAACATGTCTTTTCAACTATACATATTTCAGAACTGCCACGTCCTTGAGCGTGGGGCCAGTTTTTATTCCTCTTTACATCCAGTGCACAGTTCAAAGGGGACATTTCATCACCCCACAACACTGTGTAGTTTAGATTCCATATAGACAAGTGCAAACTCTGTGGTCTGCAGAACATGTCACCCACCCCAGCCATGCCTCTTCGAATGCCAGCATCAGGGAGGGGACTTAAAAACAGAACATAGTTGAATGTCAAGTTGGTCTCATCTGTAGACCCATTCAGTTTTTCTTGGGTCTTGGAGGTGACTGAAGAACAGAGGACAGTTGGGTTTCATCCGTAGACCTGTTTGGTTTCTCTTGGGTCCAGAGAAAGAATCCAGTCTACTCTCCAGGGTATGTTCTTCTGAACCTGACTTGAATCTGAACCCCAGTGTAGAGCCACCCTGACTCCAGGGAGCATATTTCACTTTGAATTCTCTGTGGACAGACAGTGCAGTGCCCTGCATTGGAACACACTGTGGGATCCAGCATGGCCACTGGTCCCTGGAAGAGTACACCAGAGCTTCAGTGGCCTACTCCATTCTTTTCTTCCCAATCTCTGGCTTAGGTGGGGCTCCAGGTGACAGCCTAAGGTGTCCAGATTTTGGCCACCTTTCTGTAGGTGTTCCTTCCTGGCCTGGTTCTGACTAGTTAACCTGGTTGCCCAGCTTACATTTTGAACTTTACTTATCCCCTCTAGTTTGGCTCTGTACTCTAATCTCTGATCTGAGATTTGCCCATACTTGTTCTTCTCTCCTTCATATGAAAATATGTTCCCTTCCCTCTGTACCACCTAGCTCCTGTGACTCTCTGTTGGTCCTCCACCCTAGCCTGCCACAGAAATCACCTTGATCTAAATTTATATATCCAATATGTTTAATTACTCATTGACCTAAACATCTCAAGTGACTATGTTTGTAACATGTACACTTGTATCCACATCTCTTCTTTGAGAATATATTTTTAACATTGTTTCGGGCTACTTCATAACCTGTAAAGAAAACATCTCACAGAATATCCCCATTGAGCAAATTTCAAACTTTCTCTACATCTTCATTGATACATTGGTATATTTGGAAAGTTAGATTTTTAGCAATGAAAAATAAAAATGGAGACTGAGCTGGCTATCAGAATCAAAATACCGGAGCCACAAGGCAACAAGTGATATTTTTAGATAATATCGCCTTAAAATTGCTTTACCTCTTGTTTGAAGATAGCAGGAATAAGGCCATGGCCTAATTTAAACCATGTGAAAGAAGTATAACATGTATTCAACTTTCAGTTATTGAAAAGATCAGATACTTGAGTGTGGGTCAATGATAAACAATGAAAACAGTTGTCAAATTAAAACCTTAAAAAAAACGCTAAATAATTTCTATAGGTTTACTCAAACCCACTAATTAAATTGATTGGTTAATTATTCGCTGATTGTCTGTGGTGCTTTTACGTTTTGAGAAAAAAAGATATGTAACACGTTTTGTAAGTTTTTATGCTCTGAAGAAAATGTAGATCTTTCCAGTGTGAGCTAAAGAACAAACACGGGCATTTAGAATTAAATGCGTGGCTTTTACTGTCTTGTTAGATGTGTCATGGAAGGACTCAGATTTGTAGATTGCAAATGAGTGATCCTCATCATATTGGTGAGTTCTAAAAAGTAAATTTTCTTAGGCATATATGGATGTGATGAATTTGTGCCAGCATTTACATACACTTGAGCATATGGAGTTTAATGGTTCTGGTTCAAAATAGACCTTGACCTGCCTGGTTTATTTTCATTCTATTGTCATTTTCTTGGCTTTGAGGCAGTTTATTGGTCGTCTTTGATCTTCAGATCTTTGATGCTAGAGCTTTTTCCTATTTAATTCTGCCTACCCCCAAACCAGATAGACTTTCAGACAAGTTTAACAACTCAGGTCCAGGTCTCTGTGGCTTTGGCTTGGATGTGATCAAGTTTTAGTCAGCTATTATCACAATAATGCCATCCAACAAGTTACTCCCTCACTCAAGGACATAAAAATACACATAAATTCTCATGCTCATGAATCTTCAGGTCGCTTTATGAGACTCTGCCCCACATGTCACATTCCAGGGCCCAGGCTTGAGGGGCGGAGTTGAAGAACTTCAAGGAACAAAAGGAAATGCGTGCTGCACTTCAGAAGCAGGCCCAGAACTGTTATTTCTCTCCTTAGTCCTTTGACCAAAGTATGTGGCAGAGACATATACTCCTCCCATGGGATTTGGATGGTACTATATTGGCTTCCTTTCCATACATCATACTGATAACCTCAAATTTAGTGGGTTAAAACAATACCTTTCTTATTTTTTAATTTTTAGCCTCATAGTTCTTCTGTAGGTCAGAAGCCTGGCATGGTGTATCTGGGTTCTCTGCTCCAGGTCTCATCAGATTGAAATCAAGATATCAGCTGGTGCTGGGGCTTTCACCTCAGGTTCAAGGTCGTCTTCCAAGCTCACTGGTTCTTGGCAGAATTTATTTCCTTCTTACTTTCCAGGTGGTTTACTCCATAATTATACCAAAAATAGTGGGTGGAGTCATTATGCCTCGAAACTCTCTGCCCACAAAAAAAAAGATAAGTACAATTCAGTGACTCAAATGGAGCTGGCAGAAGTATTAGGAGTGTAAGAAGCACATGGTCCAGAAGTTTCCTTTGTAAAAGGTCAAGTTGGTAGAAGTTTTCAAATGGCACCGAATCTGCCCTGAAAACTGAGCTGTGGCATCTCTCCCAGTCCCAAGATTTTTGGATATACTCAAAGCATGCTGGAAAATAAAGGTAGAAGGAAGAGAAGCCAAATGTTTATGCTGTTATCTGACCTCCTGCCGATTGAGCCACTACTGACATTCCTGAGAAAGCTAAGATCAGGAATTTATTTTCAGTTGTCTGCAGAGAGAAGAAATGTAGGGGTTACAATACTACATTTCATGGATCTGCAGCTTCTAAATAGCCTATCCATTTCCCATGAGAGCTTGCAAATAATTTCAGTTCTGGAATAGCTTCATGCATAGCCCAAGCAAGAAATGACAGCTATAGGTCCTAGGAAAGACATGGTATGAGGCAGACAAGGACAACGAATGAGTTCACTTAGGTCCATCACTATGTCTCTGCACCAAGTGAGTTTGGGGGAATATGTATTCACAGTAGATCAAGACCCTGGAGCGAAGATGTCATAGAGAAATGAATGATGCTCACTGGACTCCATTCTCCATCTATCCATCCATCCACATGGCCAAAGGAAGCACTTTCCTATTACTCAGTGTTTGAGATTGGCAGCAAGGATGAAAATGCAGAGGACTCCAGGAATGTCGCTGCTTTTCTTGAACAAGGAGAAAGAAATCTAGGATCCAAAGCATCTTCTGGGCAAATGCAGTGATTTAGGGATCAAGGCTTTCCCTGGGGGACTCAGTTCCAGAGTCATCCATCAGGCCAGCAGCCACAACTCTGCTATATCCCTAAGCCACTCAGGGCTCTTGCACCATTGAAGAAAACTGGAAACAGAGTATATGGTGGCCAGTCTAAGAAATGGCAATCAATTATGCTGCCATCCACCTCCCATGTGTCTTAGTTTGCCAAAGCTGCTATCACCATTACCACACGCTGGTTGGCTTAAAAACAGTAATTTACTGGCTCATGGTTTTGGAAGCTAGAAGTACTAAATCAAGGCTTCCTTACAAAAGTCTTTAGCCTTTTGGCTTTGGCTTTCTGCATTCTTGGGGTTCTGTGGCTTGCACCTCAGCCTCCCATCAAGTGGGCATCTCTCTTTCCTTGGGTCTGACCTTCAGCTTTCTGCTGACTTCTGGCTTCTTCCTGTGTGGAGTTCTCTAACGTATGGTTCCCAGTTTCTTCTCTTTATAAAGTCTTCCCTAATATGGGTTAAGACCCCACCCTGATTCATCTTCCAAGGGCCCTATTTATAAATGGGTTCACACCCACAGGAAAGCAGATTAAGATAAAGAACGTGTCTTTTGAGGCAGTACATTATTCAATCTATCAAACCATGCTACCTCTTGGAATTAAATTAAAATGGCATTAATTGCAATGGAGATTACCCACCCACACTGAGAGCAGAGGCCTCAGACTCTAAATTAGGGATTGGCAAACTATAGTTTGTGGGCCAAATCCAGCCCCCCACCACCATCTGCTTTTGTAGGATCCATGAGCTAAGAATGGGTTTTATATTTTTTAAATGGTAGGGAAAATCAAAAGAAGAATGATATTTCATAACATGGGAAAATTATATGACATTTCAATTCTATTTTCCATAAGTAAAGTTTTATTGGAACATAGCCATGCCCATTTTTATAAATATTATCTATGGCTAGTTTCAAGCTACAGCTACAGAATTGAGCAGTTTGTACAGACAAGACAGCCCTTTAAGCCCAAAATATTTACTAGCTGGCCTTTTACAGAAAAGGTTTGGCATGCTCTATGCTTAATTCCTAAATTCAAATAGCCCCACTTTCAGTGTGTGAGGGAACAGCTTTGCACAGAGATGGGGAAGACAGAACTGATTGGCTTCCTCTTCTCAAGGAAGCACAAGGTCAAGGACCTGGAAAGGGGAGATATTAAATGGTTTGTTGTGAAGTAAGGGATTGATAGTAAAGCAGATTCATCCCCTACTTTTCTTGTGGTTGGGCTCCTCCAGATGCAGACCCAGAGACAAAGATTTGAGTGCACTCTGGTTGAAATGGAGAGAAAACATGGGCAGGACCATGGGGAAATGAGACCAGGAAGGGCAGAAGGGATAAAAGGTACATTCTCAAGCCTAATCCTAGCCCTTTGGCTGAGTGTACCTTTTTTTTTTTTTTTTTTTTTTTTTGTATGCACAGGCACTGGGAATTGAACCCAGGTCTCTGGCATGGCAGGCGAGAACTCTGCCTGCAGAGCCACCCAGTGGCTGAGTGTTCCTTAATCCAACTAGGAAACTCTGGAAGTCAGCCCGGGGCACACACCTTAGAGTCATGCCATCAGAAAACCTTTTCATGACCCTGAACTTAAACTCTGTGCCCACGAAGCAATAACTTCCCCTTCTCCCTTCCTGAGCTTCTGGTACCTCTAATCAACTTTCTGTCTCTATGAATTTGTTTATTCTAGATATTTCATATAAGCGGAGTCATGCAATGTGTCATCTTTTGTGACTGTCTTCTCTCACTCAGTATAATGATTTCAGGGTTCAGCCATGCTGTAGCATGTCTTAATTTTTAAGCAGTATTTTTTTGTGAACGCACAATGTTGGCACTTGCATTCGACAGTAGAAAGGCTGTAAGGAGTGGCACTCTGAAACTTTTATAGAGTTGGTTAGGAGTCCATTTGGAAGAAGAATCTATGGGTCTGGTCTACATTAGCATTCTAGGTTATTTGAGCATTTCTTTGGGGGGATGGATGGACATGTAGCACCTCATCCCATGTCCCTCCTTAGAACTACCTCTCCATACAAAACTGGCTGGGAATCTCTCCTCCTCAGCTCAATACTGGCTACTTTATTTTAGCAAAAGGACAACATCTGCCCAGTTAAATTTATGTTTTAAAAGGAAATGTAATGGGTTTTGAGTTTGTATCAATAAGACAGTGTTGGATAGTGATTGGGAACTCAGAATCTCAGACCATGTTGTCTGGGCTGAAGCATTCACTCTACCTAGAATGATCTCATTTTCTTCACCTGAGAAATGAAAGCAGAGGGTGGAAAGGCACACTGGAATGGCTTTTGGAGCAAATGAATTCCAGATGGGAAGCCATAGAACACAGATGGAAAACCTAGTTTTGACCATAAAATGGAAGAGAAATGAGGTGAAAATTGAATCAGAATATAGAATCAAGGGAAGTTTCTCTCCCTCTCTCTCTCTTTCTCGCTCTCTGTTTCTTTCTCTCAAGGTGTCACTAAAACATATTTATATTTGTATAGCTGATATCTAAGGATAAGCCCTGGATACTTGAGAAACATATTTCAGGAGAGGAGCTAAAGTATTGTTGACATCTGTTGTCTCATTTGTCCCACAGCCATTTTGTCTTCAGTGATGTTCTGAGGTTCCATTAGAAAAAAACAATTGGGTATCCTCCACCCATGTGGTTCTTGTCATGTTTGGCTGCCCTCAACTCTCAATCCCACAAAACAGTGATGGATATGTGCCCTAAGCTTGATCAATTACAATGCATATTATGCCAAATTCTGTTTTGTGCTTAACCTGTGACATAAGTCAAGTTAATAAGTCAATGCCATGGCCTTTCCTGAAATTACAAGGGAAAGATGATTAAAGTTTTCTCTAGAGTTGATAAGTTGGTAGAATTTTAACCTGTAGCTGCTGGTTGTCACCTTATCTGAGATGCCAGCTCAGAAGAAAGCAGAGGTTAGAGAGAGAGAACAACTTCCAGTGTTAGAGCTTAAGGCATCCGGATCCAACCATATCTGAAACTCCCCATACCTCTAGGAGCCTAGATATTGACTCAATTCAATCAAGCCTGATCGAATTGGGTTTCTGACACTGTCAACTTCAAGAGATCCATCTAATACCTGTGGCAAAATAGCAAAGACTTCCCCAAATAGCAATGCATTCCTCAAACGTTCTGAGCAAGCTTAGGCTCTGGGCCTTTGCACCCACCATTCCTTCTGCCAGAAATACTCTCCTTCTACATGCCCCATGGCTTGCTCCTTCACATCTCCTCAGGTCTCTGCTCAGATATCAGCTTAGACAAATAAAAGAGAGAACAATGTTGTATCCTGGGCTAGTCTTCTTCCTAGCATTTATTGCCGTCTGGTTGTTGTTGGTGATGGTGGTGGTGAGTGATTTTTGGCCATGCCCTCCACCTGCACCTAGAATTTAAGTTCCACAGGAGCAGGACATCATGTGTTTTGGATACTGCTAAATTCTGGAGCCTGGAAGAGGGATTAGAACCTATGTTACACTCATGAATGCTGTATAATGGTATTAATTGATAAAAATGAATAAATGGATAAAGACAATTGAAACACAAAAGCTAGACTGTGTATATACACAGACATCAGGCTGGACCACCACAATTCCTCCTTTGGGAACTAAGGGAGGGTGTCTGGGAGAAAGAGGGGTGAGGGGGAATTCCATTATTGTGTAGCTGGGCATCTGAAAGAGGGATATAAACTCTGCTATCTCATCTCTTCCAAGGATCGCAATGGTCCTTGTTTGTCCATTCTTGTCTTCTCAGACATTGGTACAGAGGTATTGGTTAAAACTTATTGGGAGAGTGATTGCTGGGCAGCAGGTGGAACTATAGGGATGAGGAATGAGAAGTAGGAGATAAGGAAGAGGCACAAATGAACAACTTAAGAGAAAAAGATACCCTCTGCTTTAGGTTGGCTTGTCTTTTGAAGCATTCGGGGTCACTTGTTATTTCCCTTGCCTACTCTAGAAGAATCCAGGGACTATGAATTGGAAACCATCAATCTTGTAGATGGACTGAGGGCAACTCAAATTGCTAGGGTATGTTCTTAGGAAAAAGAACAGGAAGGGATTCCAGGAAGAAGGAGGCTTTGAGAAGGAAGACAAATATACAAACTGCTTTGCCATTTGACTGAACTTACCTAGGATTGTTCCAGATATTAATTGAGTTAAAGGTTTATAGGCTAGCAACAGAGACCCAAATTCAATGTGGCTTATGTGATATAGAAGTTTATTTCTTTGCCACATAAAATTTGGGCTGGGCTTTGTATTATAAGACTTTAGCAAGGGTTCAGGCTCCTTCCATCTGATTTTCCAGTCTTGCCTAGGATGGTGATTTCCAAGAAGGCTGCCCAAGATATGACATTACAGCCCCTGAGAAAGGAAAAATGTGGATGGTGAAAGTATGACTTTTCTCTAAGAGCCTGTGTTGGAAGCTGTACAAGTGATTGACTTTCATACCTCATTGGCTGAACCTTTGTCACATGACCAAACCCAGACACAAAGGAGGCTGGAAAATGTAATCTTTAGATTAGGGAACTATTTTCTCAGATAACAATTCTCTAATGAAGAAAGGAGAGCAGAATGTATATTGGGAACCCACTGGAAGTCTCTACTGCCCTCCACAATGACTGACATCCCAGCCTACCAATAGTCTCAGTTGAATTGCTTCATCTAATTCTCATACTACACTCATGGGCGAGGAGTAATCTCAGTTCCCAAGAGAGAACACTGTGCTTTGCTTGACAGAAGTAATGTTCAGTGAGTGGGGTACGTCATGAAGGAATTCTAGGAAGAAGGTAGGAGGGTACAAAGGAAGGGAGGGTGAAATGTTATTCTACATCTAGCAATTGAAGAGCTTTTGATATTCTTGTATCTGTGTGTGTGTGTATGTATCATTGTGTGAATGTGTGTGTTTATTTGCGCATAGGTTTGTGTGTGTCTGTATATTTTTGTTGATCTGTGTGGGGGTGTGTGTCTGTATATTTGTGTCTGTGTGTTTGAGTGTATGTCTTTTTATATTTGTGTGTCTGTGTTTTGAGTGTGTGTTTGCCTCTGTGTTTGTGTGTGTGTTAATTATGAGCTGTGGTTGAAGTGGGAAGCACTGAAAGGCTTTAAGAAGAGGGCTAAAACATTTCTCGGAAATTAGACTTTGGCAGCTAGCTCTTTCTTTATCTCACCCCATGGCGCCTCCAGAGGTGACGTGGCTCAGCTGGATGAAAGGGCCTTGTACATAAATATATGAAATTTCATAATTACAGCAAGCCAGTCATATGTCCCTATATAGACAAATAAGACTCAAGTCTATTTTATTGGAAGGGATAAGATCTTCCCCTTTGTATAATATTTTGTAAAATGCAGAAATGCTTTCCCATGTTTCAGCGAGTTGCATTTCTGTGGTGCAAAGAAGAGATAAAATAAGCTTGAAATTTTCCTTCCAGATTGAAGGCATCAAATTTTAGAAAAGGCTCATATTTCCTCTGGGATTTCCAAGGTTGCTGTGACTCTGCAAAGGTGCTTAGCTGGGTTTCTTCCTTGTCTCCTCCTCCGTAGTCTCTTCTCTTCTGCAGTATGGGTCTTTGCAGGAGCCGTGTCATGTGGCAATTCTAAATCACATTAGGATTGTAAATGAATTTGAGCAGTAGCAGATGCCATAAACGGGTTGCTGTCTTGAGATATGACATCTATGCCAACCAATATATCTTTGAGGAAAGACGGCTGTTCCTCCTCTCTCCTTATTTACTCTGAGGTGCCCCATAAAACCCTCCACAATCAAATAAATGATGGCAGAACAGAGAGCCTATGTGCAATAAATCCCATGCTTGGCAGATTGTACTAGATGTATTTCAACGTAACAACTCTACCTAGAAACTGTTTCCTAGAGCAACCCTTGCCTTAAGACCCTATTCAGGGGCCATGCCTGTTTCTGAACAATGTAAGTTCCTTCTCTCCTTACCCCCTACCCCATAACTACACACACAAGCAGCTTGGAATAAGAATGGGCCCTTGACTCACAGTCAGCTGATACATTTATGATCATTTTACATGAATATGAGAGCTGGGCCATCAAATATCTTGCCAGGAATTTGAAATTGGAAAGCGAGCTAGGAAACTGAGGCACATGGCAGGGATTGAGCTTGAGCCAAGGTATTGTTTTTTCCTGGTGTTACATTGAGAGCCATCTGATGGTTGAAGTTATGAGAGAAGCCAATTTAAAGGAGGCAAAAAGAATAGAAACTCAGAGCAACATATTAGGTTGTGTGTTAAGGTAAGGAATGATAAATTTTGTATGTGGTATATTTTATGTATTAATTTTTGATGTAAGATTGTCACTTGTCCAGGACATGTGGGTCATTGGGTTGACCATATATTAAGACATAAATTGATCCCAAGCCAGGGACTTCAAATTGATTGATTTTGCCAAGAAGAGGGTCTCTCTATAAGACAAAGAAAGAGAAAGCTGTCCACATGGATAACAAAAAGAAAAAAGAAAATGGAAGCTGTGGGAATAAATGACTCATCTAGAAAAGAAGTCATATAGCTTCTAACTGGTGAGGATTCTGAAGGAAATAGGAAATGGGAAAGGTAAAAGCAGAGCTCACATGCATGAGCACCAAGATAAAGCCCTCACCTGCCTTTCTACTCCAAGATACACATCAAAATGTCCTCTTTCCCAGGGCAAGTTCTCCCCCACCCTCTGGACTACTACGGGAATGTTGGTGAGAATGAGGACTTGAGAGCTAGGACATGGACTCTGGCTTTGTAAAACTCATGGCTACCAGTTGTGTGACCTTGCACTCAGCTTTTCTCACCTGCAAGATGGACATATGAGCAACGCTACTTTGTAAGGTCATGATGTGGTGTCGTTAATGCAAACACATATCAAAGGATTTGCGATGTCTAGATGATATGCCAAAGCCTTGTCTCTCAACAGCCATTAGTTATCCACATATGCTTGTGTATCTTTGTCCCAGCCCCTGACACACTTCTCCTCCCTTCTGCATATTTTATCCTACAGCAGATGTTCTTCATACTACATTCACTGCCTTCAGGTGTCTAGCTATCTTCTCTCTCCCTCTCTCTCATTCTCTCTCTCTCTCTCTCTCTCTCTCTCTCTCTCTCTCTCTCTCACTCTGTCTCACTTTCTCTGGTTTACATAAGACTACAAGACTATTTGACCTTCACAGTACAGATAATTCTATCACGCATTACTGAATTCCACTCTGAGACCTCTTAAATTTCTGAATTTCCTTTGTGTCTACATTTTGATAAAGAATTCAAGGAACATTAAAACATTTTAAAATTTATACATGCACATTGAGCAAATTTCAATCAATACCAAAAATATATATCTACTGCCTCCATCTGTGTCCTTCAGCCACCCAGTTGGCAGTTGCTTGTTCATATTTCTAGATTATTCTATGTAAGCATGGTATGAGACTCTTTCCTTTCTTCTTTTCTTTTTTCTTCACATTAACTTTAATACGTGATTTTATAATTCTGCTTCACATGGAAGTCAGAGGAGGGATGACATTTCTCAGGTGGCCATCATGTCCTGGCTATCTCTAGATTTAAAAGGACCCCGCTTGATGGGAAAGCATCCAAACAAGCTTAAAATTTCGGAGACGAACTTCCAACTGCTTTGCAGATGGCAGCAGTGGGAGTTGGTGGTGTGTGGGCATCTCAGGATAAAGCAAAGAATGTGTGAGAAGGCCAGAGATAAAAGCTCTAAGCCATGAATCCACTAGCCTTTCTTCCCATGTTAAACAAGCACCACCTACTGTGTAATAAGTGAGGACCACAGCCAATGTGCCACAAGCTGCTCTCTGCTAGTCCCAGGTGGCTGTCACAAACTCACAGACACTTGACAATCCCCTCCCTTATCTCTCTGTTCTTACCAGACTGAGAACATGGAAGCCCTTTGGCTAACACACCTTCAGTTTCCTTTGGCTGACACACCTTCAGTTTTCCCACCCTTCATCTCAAACAGTTTCTGTGCCATTATGCTCTATGTCTGTCTTGGTGGACTCCTGTTTGGCTGGACTCCTAAACTTTTGAATCCACTCACATCATCTACGCTCTTGCTCCATCTGAATTTTCCTTCTGTATCTTGGTTTCTTCTTCTCCACCGTCGCTTCCCATCAGTCTTCCTAACTCCTGCTGCCTTTCTATAAAAGGTAGGCATTTCCTCCCTTACTTTTGTTATTTTATACTCTTTCCCAACTAGAACAACTCCATCTTAGAAATGACTCCCAACCCCCTCATTAGCTCTCACCTTTACCTGAAGTTTCAGTCAGTGTTATAGCCCCTTTGCGAAAGGATTTTAAACTCAACACATCCCAAGTGGAATCTACTAACCTCCCCTTCTCTCAAATATATATATATATATATATATATATATATTTTTTGCCCTACTCTTTCTCCTCCCCTTGATATCCTCAGTCTTGGTGAATTGCATTATCATCTTCTGATTTGATTCATTTAGCCTCAAAATATTGAAGTCACCTTTTATTTCTTTCTCAACACTTTATTCAATTTTTATCGAGTTCTGTTGATTGTACTTCAGAAATATCTCTTGAACTTGTACACTTCTATTGATTCCAAATGCCACTCTTTCAGTTCAGGGTCTTGTCATCTCTTATCTAGATTCTTTCTGATTGATGATCCTTCCTACAGCTTCTTTGCCCCTCTAATCTATTCTGCAGACAAATGCTCGAACTGTTTTTCTCGACACTCATGCCCTAACCTTATTTTTCCCATCTCTGTTTGCTCCTCTGTCCATATTTCTTATGTTCCAGCCACATCAGATAACTTGATGTTATCTCTCCTTGGTTCTGGCCATATATCTTGGCTCATGCCAACCAAACCTGCTGACTGGAAGGGCCTCTCTCTCTTCTCCCTCATTGAAGTCTCTATTAGTTTTCTATTGCTGTCAAAACAAATTACCAGAAATTTAGTAGCTTAATGCAACTCCAATTTATTATCTCATACTTTTTGGGTCATAATTCTGGGTGGGCTTGGCTTGTTTCTTTCAGTTGGTTGAAGGAATTCAGTTCCTTGCCAGCTATTTGCTGGAGGCTTCCTCATTTCCTTATCACATGGGTATTGCTAAAACATGGCTGCTTGCTTCCTGAATTGTATAAGCCAAAAAGTCAATTGACTATGCAGGCAAGATGGAAGAACTGTCTTTTGTAACTTAATCATGGAAGTGAGAAAGTCAACTAAATTCTGTCATCCTCTCCAATCATTTTATGTACACCAGAACAGAGCAAAAACTTTTCAACTGAAAAAGAAACTTAAGGCTGGTTACTTCCATATTAGCCAAACCTGGGTCTTCAGAGCCTCCTCGTTTTATTTATTTATTTCGGGGATTGTACTTATTATCTTAATTAAAAATTCATTTACACATAGTTTATTCATTTACAATGTAAAAATTCGTTTACATTGTAGCTTCTACCCATTCAATTATAGTTTTTATTAATTTGCTTGTCGTTTATTCATTACTTATAGTTTTGTGAATATCTACTGTTCAACTAGATCAAATACCCCTTTGAGGATTCTGTATATTATACAACATTTTGAAATATTAAACACTAAAGATATTTGATAAAGAAATATATAGTATCTAAGCAAACTAAAAGAGAATTAAAGATTTAACAAAAGCGTATAGACCCCATATAGAATGTAGCTGTCCTTGTTTTTGTAGTAGCAAAATGACGCATTGGAAATAAAAGCAGACTGACACAATCTTTTCATTCTGTTCTACTAAAACTCATCTTGAAAAGCTCATAGAAATATATACCACAGGCCAACACAAGTGATTAGAAATAAAAGCAGTTCTAGACAGATATAAATAGGAGTTAAAATGAGAAGTGATTAAATAACAACATACTTCTAAAAGCAAGTATTTTATAATTGCTCTTTAATCAAATGAGTTTGCATAGGAGAACTATCTTAAGATTTAGTAGTGATTCTAAATGACCTGATAGCTTTCCTATTTTAAAGCTTGTTTTGCAAAATGTGGGACAGAAATTTGTATCAGTTCTTAATTGTGGACCAGCTTCCAACCCAGGTGTTGCCACTTTACTTCTGCCCAGGACTAAACTTCCCATAATGGGGGAATTCCTTGACCACTTCTTAAGCCTCAGTTTCCTTTTCTGTGAAAACAGCTTTAAAAACATATATTCTTAAACGATTGGTATGAAAGAAATAATATATGTGGAGCAGTTGGCACATAATCAGTACTCGATAAGTATAACTTTCTTAATATAATGCTTATTCTATATTAGCAGATAATCATTTTTCCATTTCATAAATTTCTGAGAAACTGATTTTTCTTAAAAATTCAATTATTCCCATGATGCAGCTCCTACGAGAGACATTCTCAAAGGAATGTCATTGATTACTAATGACATTCAATTAATTCCTCCCCACGTATGCTCATTTGCTCCTCTTATCATCATGTGCTTCACCTGCACTCAAGGTTTGCCATGGACGTGTCCTTGTGATAACCTCTTCCTGGGCGAAGACCCTACATATCAATTTTCCTTTCTGACGACTCTCCTTGGTCTTCAGGTCTGGGACCCTCAGAGAGAGTGGTGTATGCTCACTTGACTCTAGTAATTCTTACGTTTGTGCCACCAATGTTGGATCTCAAGTTCTAGGATAAATATGCTATGATTTAGCAATTCTACCAGAATCAGCCTTCAATTGTCATTACCAAGGTCTGCTCCAAAAATATCTGCTCCTCCTTGCTTTTCGGCTATGCACTGGATTCTGAAAAGACATGAAAGAAATGGAGAGAATATTCTTTAGTTGGTTTCTGTAATACTTATGCATTATTAATTTTCTTTAAAAAAAAACATGAATGTCCAGATTGATTAGAATGCTTAATGACATATATAATTTGAGGATTTTCACACCATGACATCCACCCAACAGAACTGATTGCTAGAAAGGAATGAGTCTTAGTCTCCTAGTTACAGTTACACATGAGTATTGTGACTAATGATCTCAGACAAGCAGCCTGGTAACTTTATGTCTTCATATCCATTTACACTTGTTTTTCCTAATTGAAATTAATTGGAATAAATATGTGTCAAATAGTTAAACTCAGTAACCTAATTTTAATGAAATGATTGAGCTCTTTTTCATACTAATGAGTCTTGCTGATTCTTCATCTTATAAATGTGCCCTTTGATGAGCCTTTTAATGACAGTGTATTTCTCATATTCTAGGCTTTTAAGGATCTCAGGAGTATGGTGAGGTAAGATCCAGGATCTCTCTGCAAATGGGAAAAAAGCTGGTCAGTTTAGTCATGTCAGAAAAGTAGTAAGTGAGAGAGGTATAAAACCCTTCAAATGAATTGGTAGCACATAGCTATTCCAAGTAGTAATTATTCTATAGATGCTGAATAAGTTAGTCTGAAATGAACAAAAGTGTTATTTTTTTTTACCTTTCCTCTTTGCAGTCATATAAATATACAGCAATAGACAACTGATAAGCAGACTTGTAATGTTTTCAGAAGTCAGTGCACATAGAAAGACATTCATATTCAACACAAGGCAAACTTGTATTACTTTATCGTTATGAAATCTATAATTGGCAGTGAACTTAAAAACAGTACACATGGTGACTATATACAAGATGATTAAACTGCCCTCTATTTTCTAAGCACTATATGCATTACCATCATGTGGTATAAGCCCCAAGGTCATCCAGGAGTTTTACATTTAGAGTTGCAGATGAATTGCATGGGATGGGGTTAGATTCCTCCTGCATACTCTCTGTTCTCATATCAAACCAAAGGACCGATATTCCAACTGCTGATGGTTGAGAAAACTGAAGAATCATCCATGCCTCAAAGGAAAACATCCTGAAATGAACATACTTTTGCCACATTAAGCATCCATATGGTGAACTCAAAGCTGTCACTTTCATGTCAATAATCATATATTCATATCATTATTTATTAGCATTATTACTGAGCCCATAATGTGGATACATGTGTGGTGATCAACATTTTTCACATCTTATACAGAGACATGCATGGTTGAAACTGTGAGTCCTTAGCTTTTACCAACAGTTCATAGCAACAGGGTATCACCAAATGTCAGCTCTGGAAGAAACAGCCTGATATCTTGGTCACATTGGAATCAAATTAGATAGTTCAAGTTTCTTGGCAACCAGTTGCCAGCAAATGCATCTTGTTTTGCAGGCGGTCAACTGTGAAACATATATATACCTGGGCTTAAAGATATTGGGTCTAAGCATTTGTTAGACGTTGGCAGATGAAAGTTCTCCAAAATCATCTTGTGGGAAGTTTACAGCAACAATCAACAGAATGGCGAACCAAGACAGCCATGTCAGTATTCTCTATGAGTGCCTTAATTATTCAATTTGGTTTGGCTCAGGAGTCATTCTCTTTGATGAATTTTTAAAAGGCACCCATAAGTAAAAGGAAAGTTTGCGACAATAGCCAAAGACTCCAGGGCCAAGAACAAAATATAAGTCAAAATATTTTACACTACATTTCGAGTGTGAAAGGAAAAATAAAACTAGTTTTCATTATTTTCTGTATAGCCACGTATTATTGTCAAAACCCCCTGTTCTAGTTTGCTAGGTGCCGGAATGCAACACACCAGAGATGGATTGGCTTGTCATAAAAGAAGATTTATTTCGTTAATGTATGGTTCTACAGAGGAAAGGCAGCTAACTTTCGACTGAGGTTCTTTCTTACACGGGAAGGCACAGGGCAATCTCTGCTGGCCTTCCTCCAGGCCTCTGGGTTCCAACAACTTTCCCCGGGGTGATTCCTTTCTGCATCTCCAAAGGCCTGGGCTGAGCTGTGAGTGCTGAGATGAGGTATGCTGAGCTGCTTGGGCTGTGCTATGTTGAGCCCTCTCATTTAAGCACCAGCCAGTTAAATCAAACATCATTCGTTGCAGCAGGCATGCCCTAGCCAACTGCAGATGTAATCAGCAACAGGTGAGTTCACATGCCATTGGCTCATGTCCACAGCAACAAAACTAAAGCACCTTCACCTGGCCAAGTTGGCACTTGAGCCTAACTACCACACCCCCATTTCCACTGGTGATGAGTGAGAAAAGAAATCCCCCATACCCAAACTTACCATTTGGGATACCAGACATGTCCAGTCTTATACATTGCGTCAATATCCAGTCACCTCAAAATTGAGCATCCCCAGCAGGTTGGAGCCCTTCCCTTCTCCGTCTTAAAGGCTACCCCCCACCCTCCATTCCAAGATGTTGTCCATATGTGTGAGGAGCTTCGATATCCTCATAGAGGTAGGAAGTGACCTGTGGAGTTACATGTTTTGCTTGTTTGTTTTCCTTGCCCCCTGCACTGCTGAAGTGACAGCAGTTGGCATAACTTAAGGTCCCTCCTCTGGTTGATGATTTTGCTTCCAGTTGCCTGCAAAGAGCTGCTAGCACGCAATTGTTCTCCCTGGATTCTGGCTATTATTTCCATTTGTTCTTTGCTTTGTACATTCCACCTTGCAGTTCTCCAACTCAGGGTTATTTTACATCCCTTCCAGAAGGCAAGCTTTCCACCTGCAGTCTTCAGCACTCTTCCAGGTAAAAATTTCTAGATTTTGCATGAAGTTCGCATATGATCTGAGGAAAGTCAGTGTTGACGTGTGGTAGACTGGGATTTCTCTTGAAAAGTTTCTTGCCCAAGCAAGACATGATACCATTTTGATCCCCACTGTAATTTAGATTTCATACTTTGTCTCAAACTCCAGATGTCTCTCTCCTTCCCCTCAAGGGCTGTGACATTAAAGAGGAGACAGCTCCCCTCACCTCGACTCCTGGCATTCCTTGCTCTCTTTCTTATCCTTCTTAATACTTCCTTATAGCACACACAAAAAACCATTTTACCTTTTAGGTCTGATAAAGACTTTTCTTACATTTTCTTCTGTGCCTCTCTGCTCTATTGCTTATAGCTAAAGGCCAGGCTTATATTTCCAAGTTTTGCTCTTGGTTTATCAAGACAAATTTTGGAATTTGGAAAACCTTTATCATTGCTGTCAGTGTCAGGCATGCAAAACTATTGCCTCCCTAATAATTTAAACCAAGCCACCTTGCAAACCCAGAACTGAGCAATGAGTTCTTTGTTCTTTGTATTTCCTTCTGACACAGTCAATTCCAGTAGTGCAATGGGTGGGGCAGGCAGGGCCTCATGGATTATGGGGAGCAAATATTTTGGTTTAATATCTCATGTATATTATCCACTCTCTATATATGAATATTTGTGTATTTTCCATCAAGTCACTGATTCCATTTGTACATGTAGTTATTAAAATAAGCCAGTTTTACATATTTATAGTTAGAGCAAGTAGCAATTTTCAACTCTAATATTCTAAATGGTAGAATGATTTGAGAGAGTGAATAAAATTGAACGCTCA
This sequence comes from Myrmecophaga tridactyla, assembly GCA_004026745.1. Taxonomy (NCBI): domain Eukaryota; kingdom Metazoa; phylum Chordata; class Mammalia; order Pilosa; family Myrmecophagidae; genus Myrmecophaga; species Myrmecophaga tridactyla. The sequence goes on along the minus strand of PVIY010011351.1, from coordinate 46,791 downwards.
GAAGTCATCAATCTTTGCCTTGAAGAGAACGGACAATGTCTAATTATAGCTTGTAGTTGCTAGAGACCTCAGTCCAAATCCTGCCCACCCCCCTCCAGGCCCTTTCATCTCTCCACCCTTGGGGTCGGTCCTGGTTTGTAAGCCGTGCTCCCTACCTTCTCCATAAAGCCCTTGGACTCTTTATCTGTCAGTGAGGTGGGGACAGATGCTTACGCTCAGGGGACCGAGCCTGGTCCTACTTCAAACTTCGATCCCTCCTCCACTCCAGTCCTAGCATTGTCAGGATCCCCACTTTGTCTCCTAGTCCTGCCTTCCATTTGGTTAGAATAGTCCCATTTGGCTTCTCCATCCCCTTGACAAAGCAGGAACTGGGAGGCAGGCAATCAGGCGGGGGACCGTGTAACATCACAGTCTGTTGCATTTATCTCTACCCCCAGCACCTTCACTGTGTCCTGAGACATGTGCCCATTGCCTTAGGCATGTCCCCCTGTTGGCCAAATGTGACATAAAAGAGACTAAGCTTTAGAGTCTGATTCCTGATTGGCCATATACCAGCTGTTTGACTCTGGGCACCTTACACCATGTATTAAGATCTCTGCTTCTTTACCTGTAAAATCAGAGTAATTTCCACCTACTTACGTTGTAGGTTTGGTAGGAGGAACAAATATTGCATGAAAAAGTACCTGGGACATTGTATAATCTCAATAAATGCTCATTCATTTTCCCTTCCTTCTGGAGGCTTATCACAACAACTTATTCTCAGATGTCTCTTCCCCTCAACCCCCAACCCCAGCTCCATGCCTATCACACCAGTACAGTTTCACAGATCCAAGGTTGACATGAATATTGGGTACAAAACGTAAACCCACTTTTATTTCAATATGAATATCCCTAAAACGATTTTCAAGGTCCATGTAAAACCGTGTTGATTCATAGGACTCTGGATGACTAGCATGAAGGTTTTTTTTTTATTTCATCACTTGCATTTGCTTAATGGCTAGAGAATTATCACAGAGGAACATAGCATGGACATACAAAGGAATGGTGATTAGATTTGAATGATTGAAGTTTTACATGTGAGGAAAAGTCCAACTGTTGCTTGCCCTTTAAAGTCATGGCAGTTTTGTTCACATTCATAAACAAACTGCAATTTCTAACGGTGAAATTGGTGTTTTGCTCAGAGGAAAAACAATGTATATAGTTGTGCTGGTTTAGACTGTTATGTACCGCAGAAAAGCCATGCTCTTCTAATCCTAATCCAATCTTGTGGGGGCAGACCTATTGTTTAGGTGAAACCTTTTGATTAGGTTCTATACATGGAGATGTAACACACCCAAATGTGGGTGGGACCTTTTGATTATATTATATCCATGAAGATGTGACCCTGGTCATTCAAGGTAGGTCTTATTTAGTTTACTGGAATCCTATAAAAGGGGATATATTTTGGAGAAAGCTCAAACGCAGACATCTGGAGATGCTTGGACTGCCAACAGAGATGCTTAGGATGCCATATGAAACCAGAACAGAGACACTTAAAGAGAAGAAATCTCTGGCCTCAGGAGATTATAAGCTAAGAGATGAAACCCAGAGTTTCACTCCGGAGAAGCTAAATGAGGGCACACAGATGCTTGGAGAGAAAGCCACTGCAATCAGAAGCTGCAAGCAATCTTTCTATTCTTTCATCCAACAAAAGTGTTTCAAGCACTTACACCTCTGTGCCATGATATGAATATTAAAACAGCTGCTGTGAAAGGTAGAGACAATTAATATAATCAGGAAAATGAAGATAAGCGTATCAGAGTTGCTTGACCCACTGAGAGAGGGGCTTCTAGCAGCCTAGGGAAGGGGAGGCCCTCCCAGAGAGCTTCTCCAAAGGGATTCAGCCTGGGCAGGTCTTCAAGGCACTGCAGAAGTCAGACAGATGGTGCTTAGGGGGAGCATTTTCCAGGCAGGATCTCTAACAAGGAGCAAAGACAAGGAGGTGTGAGTGTACCTGTTGCCCCAGGGAGCTATGCACAAAATGAAGCTGAAGAGGTACCCAGAAAACAGGAACATTCCCAAGAAATTGATTTCTCATATTGAAAGAGAGAGATGGAAAGAAGGACTATGCAGGCTATGAGGTGGGAATTTCCCCATTATACAATAAGAGCTTTCCCCAAATCATAGCCCCTTATCTTAGATTCTGCATTCATGGAGTTTGTTTGTTTTTTTCATAGAGTGGGGCTTTTGCTGAACACTCTTGGAGAGAAAGAAAAGAGGTTGAACCAACACATACCTCTTGATCTACCCAGGAATTAAATTTCTCATGTCAAATATTCACATTGGTCTTTTTGTGAGTGACACTGGTCTTTCAAGTGGTTACCATCTGTTGGTCCCCCAAGCTGCACCTTGGCTTGTCAGGGCAACTCCTTACTGCCAGGACTTGTGATTTCACCCTGAATCCACAAGGCAGTGTACCTCTCCCATTGCTGGTTCTAACTGCAGAAGCCTCTCCTACCCCTCCAACCTTCCTTCCCAATGCTAACTCTCTTCTAAAGGAACATAATACTCTAGGTCTGGGTTTCCTAAGTGGTATCCCCTTGAACAAAGCGCTCTGCATCAAATTTGTCTGGACAATGCTGGGTTGTATGCACAGGCTTCTTTACTGTGGGACTCCTTGGACCATTTTATTTTTTTAAATGTGTTGTGAAAATCCAAGAAAGAGAGATGCATTATGAGGCATTTCCCAGATGTAGTTCTGTAAAAAACATGTTTTCATTTAGTATTTCTGCATATTTTTCCTGCCATCCCCTCTTACGTGGCTTACTTCTATGCCAAACAATGCCAAATGGATGATCATTTCAGTGACTTCTCTGATCCCTACCCAGGAAGAATTAATCACATCTGTGTTTGTAACCATCTCCAATACAAATCCAGGCACATACTATTTGTTCATATCTTTGCCTCTTTCACTAGAGTTTATTTTTTATTCACCTCTTCTGAGGGCCAAGATATTTTTTGCAATCAGCTTCTCATCTACTTGACCTCGCCTCACCTCTCACTTTATACCTGTATCTGGCTCACAGTGGGTGTTCACTGAAGTCATATTCAGAATAAAATAACATTCATTACACAGATATCATGAGTCAGGAAGGCTACCAGACTAAGAAGGAGAGTGAAAGAAATAGGCAGATGGGCTAGAACTAATATGAAGGCAGAAGCATCAAGACGGGGAAAAGCAACCTACCAATTGTATAGAGGTTTCGATTTCCACCTTTCCAATACCCTTATAAGTAAGGTTACTAGGCTAGAATATGGCAGAGTGCCATATCACATCACATGTCTCAGACTCTTAAATTTTGGGCAAACTTCCTGAAAGCAAGGCACCAAGAATTTACCAATGATTCAGCTTTCCCTCCTTTCCTAGCAGATATGAGTTCATCTAATTTCCATTGACCATCCATCTTCTTCTTTAAGGCCCTAGACATTCCCCCAGACCCCAACCTTCTCAATACAGTTCAAGGTCAACTGATCTCTTAGGGAAGGGTTAAACAGAAGGAAGAAATTAAATGTAAAAGGTCATACTGATTTTAGCATTGCTATAAACTTAACTGCAAGACTCTGCTGTCTACTTCGTGTTGTTACTAGCAATTTTAATTCAGGCTTCCATGCCGAGAATTGCTGTGTATTATTTTTATTGTATGATATAACCTAGCAGGGATTAATATACTTGCCTCAAAATGCCAGACTTGATTTTAAGGAATAAAACAAGGTCTGAGAGGAAAACAGTCATAGTTGAGCTAAATTCTTCTGGAGCACAGCTTCCAGGTGTGAGGTAGGAAGTTCAGCTTCTTGGAGTCTTTCAGGTGGGATGTTTTTCCCTCTGTGGGAAGCCATTTAGAGATGGAAAACCACAGTTGCATTGCACAGCTGAGAGTCCTACCTTACTGGACTCCTCCACCCCTCACCCCACGCCCCACCCTTATCCTACTCTCCCTATAATCCTCTTCGATTCTCACTAACCGCAAATCTTTCCATCAGTTAAGAAAAAGCAAATTCATTAAAAAGGAGACTTTCTAGGGAATGCAGGGAGGGAGAAAGGCTGTGTATGTTTAGTGGATCTGGAGTGTTTGTAAATGACATTAATTTGTTTAAAAAGGAGATAGTTTTACTTCTATTCACTCCCCTTTTCAGTCATGCAAATGGAAATGGAAATCTGCACTTTCTAGCCTCTACTAAAAGACCAGGAAGGTAGGGAAAGGAGTGGAATGTGCTCATGGGTGTCAAGTGTTTGCCTGTTTATTTCCATGTTGAGAATCCAGAAGCCTTTCTAAAATGAAAAGAAAAGGCAGTATATTGAGAAAATTCTCTGAACATCAGTGTTAGAGTATTGACTAAGCCTTGGAGGATACAAATTACTTGTTATGAGTAAGGCTTCTCTTTGACTAGTAGAAAGCCAAAGAGATAAGAAGAAAAGGAAGGTGGGTGTGCTGGTTTGAAAGGAAGTATGCTCCCTAGAAAAGCCACGTTTTAATCAGAATCCTATTTCATAAAGGTAGAATAATCCCTGTTCAATACTGCATGTTTGAAACTGTAATCAGATCATCTCCCTGGATGATGTGATTTAGTCAAGAGTGGTTGTTAAATTGGATTAGGTGATGACGTGTCTCCACCCATTTGGGTGGGTCTTGTTTGGTTTATTGGAGTCTTATAAAAGAGAGAGCAGAGAATGCTGCAGCACCACAAAGCAGAGTGTCCATCAGTCAGCGCTTTGGAGATGAAGAAGGAAAATGCCTCCCGGGGAGCTTCATGAAACAGGAAGCCAGGAAAGGAAGCTAGCACATGATACCGTGTTTGTCATGTGCCATTTCAGATGAGAGAGGAACCCTAACCGTGTTCACCATATACCTTTCCAGATGAGAGAGAAACTCTGTGTTCACTGTGTGTCTTTCCACTTGAGAGAGAAACCCTGAACTTCATCAGCCTTCTTGAACCAAGGTATCTTTCCCTGGATGCCTTAGATTGGACATTTCTATAGACTTGTTTAATTGGGACATTTTCTCGGCCTTAGAACTGTAAACTAGCAACTTATTAAATTCCCCTTTTTAAAAGTCATTCCATTTCTGGTATATTATATTCCAGCAGCTAGCAAACTAGAACAGTGGGAGAGGTAAAGGAATCACATTGGGGTTGGAAGAGTAGATAAAGGAATTAATTTTTTCTATATTTTATAGCTCTCCCATATAATTTATTTGCATTTAATCTTTCTATTATCTTGTACATGCACAGATTCAATGGGCTCTATTAGAGAATACTTACTAAAAGTCCATTTGCTTCATTTAAATACAGAGGCAGTTTTTCCTAGGCCCTCTCATAGAAATCTGAAACAAATCTATGCCCTTTACAAATACAATAAACACGCTGCAAGTCAATTGGGGATTTTTTTGTTCACATTTTCCCGAAGGTGTTGGATAAGGCGATTAAAAATTAAGCACAATTCTCAATGGAACTTCAATTGAGGAAGAGCTTGACAAATGAAATAGATCCAATTGCCAAGAAGAGAAAAAAGTGCTTCTCATTATGGAGAGGTAAAAAGAAAATTTCATCCTCAGTTCTTATTAAGGCAGTATGTTGGCATTGCTTCACCATTACTGCAGAGTATTATAAAAAGAAACAGATTCTCCATGCTTCCTGCTACAATGCAGTCTAAACATTGCTAGCAAGCAAACAGATATTGCTCTGTAAATTCCTCCTTAAACACAACTCTTACGAAAATAAAAGGGTTAGTAACATCAAGCATCCATTGAGCACATATTACAAACTATGTACTAAGCAATTTACATAGACTATGTAATCTTTTCTTAGTGGTAGCAGCTGTGGTTTGCCTCATAGTTCGGTTTAGGGTATTTATAAGTCTGATTTCTTTCAAACAATAAACTCTTCTAGAGAGAGGGCTCCAGGAAAAGCAACAAAATTTTTCTGCTGATAATCAATTTCTGTTACACTATTAAGTAATTAACCTACTCATACATTCGTTGATTCACCAACATTTTTGTGTACCTAGAACAGTGCCCAGCACAGAGATTGTGTCCAATATACATTTGTTGATTGAATGATGAATAAAAGAATGAATGAGCAACTCATGTGTAAGAAACTAAGCTAGAACTGTGGAGGATGAAGTACTGAATTCAAATAGGAATATCATTCCTAAGTCTAATCATGGAAATCCGTCTTCCACCTACATGGCAGTAATTACAAATAGACATGGTATATCGAAAAGGAGTTCTTGGAGAAAAATGTAACTCCAAGATGGGTGATCAGTAGAGGCTTTGTGGAAGAGAGAGCATTTGAATTTGACCAGCATGGAGGTCAAGAAGCTGAGAATCATAAAAGGGAAAGGAAGAGATTCAAATGTAGGCAAAAATAGCTGGAAATTCCCTCTACTCTCCAAGTACAGAAAGTGCCCCCTCAAAATCCACTTCAGGAAATCTTTAAACATTCTCATTAGCATAAATGAGATAAGTAGAATAAAAGTGTATCGCCGCCCCCCCGGAAAAAAATTGATGGATGCCATGTCCGTGTCCTAACCCATGACAAAAAAGAATTTACAGGTGTGATTAAGATAAGTATGTTGAGAATGGGAAATTTTCCTAGATTACCTGGGTGAGCCCAATGTCTCCACCACAAGGGTCCTTAAAAGAAGGATGCAGGAGGGTCAGAGGCAGAGGAGATTTGATAGAAGCCGACTGGGTTTGGATGATGCGGCCAAGAGCCAAAGAATGCTAGCAGCCTCTAGAAGCCAGAAAAGGCAAGGAATGAAATCCCCCCTGGAGCCTCCAGAAAGAATACCATCCTTGATTTTAGTCCAGTGAGACCCATTTTGGACTCCTTGACCTCCAGAACTGAGATAAGAAATGTGTGTTGTTTTCAGCCACCAACTTTGTAGTACTTTGTTACAGCAGCCATAGAAAATTGTATATAGTGAGCTCATGTCTTAGCTCTGCCCCTTTTACTTTCCAGTGCCCTTGTTCTACACAGTGAAACAAACCTGGTAGTTCCAAAGCCCTGAAAGCTGTGCCAATTCATACAGACAGACCCGAAGAGCCAAAGCAGAGTGATGTTTAAGACATCTTCTGACCGTTTGAATTGAATCTATTCTTGATTCTCTGCCCCCTGTTGCTATGGCACCCAGATAAAGTGACTCAAATGCTTTCTTCCTAAGGGCAAAACCATCAGCTCACACATTCCAAGAAAAAGGCTGCACCAGTCATCTTCATTCTGGGAATACAAATGTGCAGATTATTTTTTTTTCCAGAAGTATACATGTCAGAAAATCATCTGTATGAGCCTTCACAATATTGGGAAGGGAACAGCATCTGAAATACATACCTTCTGAACACTGATTCTATTCATCTTTGGCCTGCTAACCTCTACCTTCCTATTTTCCCAGAGAACTAATGAATTGTTCCCACAGAAGCATAAAAGACATTAATGAATTGGAGATCATGTATTTTCTTATCTTTTTCCAAGTCCATGATGAAAAATGACTCTGTTAGCTCATCATCAATATTTATGACATTTTCTGAGTCAGATACAAACTCACTATCAAGCATACTCTTCAAGTATTCTCCAAAATTTGCGGTTTGTGGGCTGCAGTTTTTTATGATACAAAGTTGAGTTCTTTGGTAACTGTGGAAAACATCACAGATTCTTTAGATTCCTATGTAACTAGGGAAATCCAACTGTGTTCCAAATTTAGTGTAAAGATGTCAGGATTTCTTTCCCCTTCACTTAAATTCTCTGTGAACCAGCAAATACACAAAGGTATATTTGAGTTGGTTTTTTATTTGAATCAAGGACTTCAGATAGAACAGAAAGCATAGACCTACAATGACTGCAGGTCAGCCTTCTTGATCGTGGGGCATAAATCAAACCACAAAATCCAGACAGTCTTATCTTTGATCTAAGAGAGAAGTGAGTTTTGATCTAACAGAACTCCTGTTTTGCAAACCCACAAAGAATTTTTCATGCTTATGTGAGTATGAATAAATACCGAAGTTTGTGTTATTCCACTTTTTGTAGTTGTCCACAAAGATAATCATGGTGGGAAGTAAGCACCTCTTTAGGGAATAGCAAGTATCTACAAAATGAGGCTACTTTATTTGGTTTTCATTTGTTTATATGTTCTATCAGTAAGAATTTGATGAGATGTTTTAAAGATCCAGAAGCTGAATAAACGTAAGAACTTTCCTAGATACCAGAACTTAAAAAAAAAAAAAAAAAGTCATGTGTCATTGATTAAATAAAGGCAAGGGAAGGACAAAGTAGAATAAAATAGGATATTAAGAATATCTTAGTTCATCAGTTAATCCGGACCTAACCTCATGGTAGGCATCATGTAAATGGCAAAAGAGCACCAGGCTTGGAAACAGGGTGATGTTGGATAAGGTCTTAGAGTGGGTGGCCAAGAACTTGAGGACAAGAATATGTCAACGTAACTACACATTCAGTTCCAGGAAAACCCAACAAAAAACAAACTCTTGGGGTGACAGATTCCACAATAGCAGTATAAAGTCTAAATGGATCTCCTAAGAAGGGAAAGCTAAGAAGCAGCCTATGCTATTTAGGGCAAAGTAGTCCCAAAATTCTTTGTGGGCTTTGTGAGAGGAGAAGGAGGATAGAATGCTGGTTTGCTCCCTATGGGGATGCCAAGGTGGGGATTGGCTTTCAGCAGAAGTTGGCCATCCACTTAAGGTGGCTGCTGTAGACTAATTGCTGTCCTTTCAGAGGTAATGATACTCTGTGGTCCTTCCAGCATTCTTGAGCTGACTTCTGTTTCCTAATTAGCCCATTTGTTTAAACAATGGCTACAACCACAGCCACATCAAATCCTTCACAAACAATCTTAATTTGAATGTACCCTTCCTTTCTCATTAGCACATCCCCCTCCTATTATACCAGAGATGCAGATACACTTCAGAGGCGACCAATTCCTGGTCTCTGTCACAGAATATGAGTTTGTGTATACTGACCATTCAGATGACCTGTGCTACTCCGAAAGGCTTTGCCTTATAAAATGTTGGTAAATGTTAAACTCTGGCCATGGAATCATTTGACTGACCCGGGTTCCAAGGTCACATGCTTGTGATCCATGCTCTGTGAGTACAGGGTTTCAACATGACTTTAGTCATCCTCCACCAGTATTAAACCAATATACACTTGGCCCACACTAGACGCTTGACACTGTATGTGTATTACATGGGTTGTTTTGGGTGTAAACCTTCTTTAAAAAAAATTTTGCATGAATTACTCCTGTACAAATTGTACTTTTAATTCAATGTGTTAGAAATTTCCCCATATAGGCGAGGCAACATTCTACTTTTGTTTTGGGGTTTTTATATGTATCCGAACATTCTATTTTTAGTATGTTGTATAGATGATATAGGGGAAGTTTTTTTTCTAATTTCTCCCAACAACTGTAGAGAAATCCCTGTACAATATTTCACTGGCTTTCAAACACCACTGAAACCCTTGCATTTCTCTCCATCATACAGTAGGATAATTGTTTCTAGTTCTTTTGGATAAGATATAAGTTATTTTCTTATCCTCTCATAAGAGAGCTAGATGCCATGCTACATGTCAGTTTTGGTGTTGGAATATTAAAGAAGGACTATTTATCTTGGAGTCAGGGAAGGAATAATGGAGGTGCTGCTTTCTGTGCCTGACTTGGAACAAATTCCAGGGACCTCCTTTGAAATGCTTAAGATTTCTTCTCTTGTCTCAGGAGAGAATCCAGTGAAGCTGGAATCTGCAGGGTCTTCAAACTTTAAGCTGTAGCTCTTTGACTCAGGATAAATCTGATATAGTAGGTCTCCCAAGGAAGTTATAGAACACAATAATTCGTCCTGAATTCACTCCCCTACCACCACTTTAACGTAGAACCTTTTACCCATTTCTGACAATATATCTGTTTCCTCAAAGGCAGGCACATTCAAAATCCAGTGAGAACACTGGGGAAAATCTTTTTTGGTTGCAGAAAATGTTCAAGAAAAGTGTTTGCAATGGAATAGTGGGAATAAGAAGTGTATTAGTTATGTGTCGCTGCATAACAAATAACCACTAACCTAGCTTAAAACAACACCCATCTATCTTCTTACAGTTTCTATGAGTCAGGAATCCAAGCACAACTTAGCTGAGTACTTTTCTCAGGATATCTCTTTTTGTAAATGCAATTTTATTGAGGTATATTCACATAACATATAGTCATCCGACTTATACAATCAATGGCTCACAGTATCATCATATAGTTGAGCATTCATCATGATAATCAATTTTAGAACATATTCAATACTCCAAAAAAATTAAAACCAAAAAAACACCCAAAATGTCCCATATCCCTTATCCCCCCTAATATTTTTTTTATTTTTTCTATTTATTTTCTTACTTATCTGCCCATACACTGGATAGAGGGAATGTCAATCACCAGGTTTTATAATTACACGGTCACACCTTATAAGCTATATTGTTATAGAATCATCTTCAAGAATCAAGGCTATCGGATTACAGTTCAACAGTTTCAGGTATTTCCTTCTAGCTATTCTAATACACTAGAAACTAAAAAAGGAGTATCTATATAATGCATAAGAATAACCTCCAGAATGACCTCTCAGCTCCATTTGAAATCTCTTAGCCACTAAAACTTTATTTTGTTTCATTTCTTTTCCCCCTTTTGGTCAAGATGTCTTTCTCATTCCCATGATGCCAGAGTCAGGCTCAACTCTGGGAGTCATGTCCCACATTGTTAGCGAGATTTACCCCCCTATGTCCCATGTAGCCAGGAGAGCAGTGTGTTTATTTGCAATGTTGACTTAGAGAGAAAGGCCACATCTGAGCATCAAAGGAGAGTCTCTGGGTGACTCTTAGGCATAATTATAAGTAGGCTTAGCTTCTCCTTTGCAGGAATATGTTTCATGAGGGCAAGTTCCAAGATCGATGGTAGTGCCTCGTCTTTGTGAGAGTCTCAAGAATTCCTCAGCTAGGGAGTTTTAATACATCCACATTTTCCCCCAGTCCCCCCAAGGGACTTTGCAAATACTTTTTTATTTTCTGCCTGAATTACTTTGGGATATATTGGGGTATAACATTAACTGCTCAGGGCATCTTAAGCCTGCAGTCAGAGCTGCAGTCAAGCCACACAAGCATCTAACCCTCGCCTGGGGAAGAATCCACATCCAAGCTCCCTGGGGTTGCTGGCAAAAATCATTTCATTGTCACTATAGAACTGATGACAACTTGCTTCTTTAAAGCCAGCAATGGAAAGAGAGAGAAATTCTCTTTCGCTTGGAGACTCTGACTTCAGGGAAGCCTAGACCTTCTTTTCAAGAACTTATCTGGTTAGGTCAGGCTCACAAGATACTCTTCCTTTTGATTGACTTAAGTTAATTTGAGCCAGTCACATTGAATTGTCTGATGAGGAGCTTTAATTGCATCTGCATAACCACTTCACATTTGCCATGTAACATAACTCTGGGAGTGACATTCAATTGCCTTTGCCACATTCCTTTGTTTGGAAGCGGCTCACAGTTTCCACCTGCAATCGAGTGGAAGGGATGGTAAGTCAGGGATACTGCAGGGGCAAACCAGGGGGACCACCCTAGTCTACGTCTGCCCCAGATAGATAATTAGGCAGCTGTTCTTCTCTTGAGCTGAGCTTGAGGTCCCCCATGCCCAGAACCTCTACAGTAGAGCTTTACAGTCCTTAGAAGAGATTCTTGGCTAGGCTTCCAGAAACCCAGGCCCCCCCTGAGAGCATATGCAAAATGTCACATAAATTCCTATTTATGTATTTTTCTGGCGAGGAGCAGGTCAGTGGCTGACATTTGTTTTTCCACGAGCACTGTCATAAGATCTTTCTCTAGAGACACACTCAGGAGAGTCCTCCGAAGAGCTCTTCTGTCTAGGAGGGAGGGGTACGGAAGTAGGTGATTCTTTCCATTAATATCATGCTAAGCTGTGTCCTAACTAAAGAATTAAGACTCCAATCTGGCTAATGGCTCTAGCATTTAGTGTCTTATGATAAGTCTTGTTGATCCATATCAATAAAATCACATTCGGTTCTGAGCAATTCTGGGCTGCTTTTGGCTTTAAATTAGCCTCTGCCACATTCGCTGCCCACTTAATTGCCAGGTCACATCAGATTTACCCTTCTAGGTGTTCCTATTGTTTAATAGCCTGGCTTTACCTGAGGCGAAAAGTCTGGTTTCCAATTGAGTGATTTATTGTTTGTTTGTTTTTTTTAAGTAACAGTGTGCTCAAAGCCCTTTCCCATTTACTCTGGTTGAGTCTATAATCTGGAACTGAGCCAAGGAATACTTGCTTCTGCTCTCCCCATCTCCTGAGAAATGGTTCTGGCCGCACCTGTCTACATAAAAGCATCCTTTTGAATGAATCAAGCACATGTTTATCGAGTCTTTTATTCATGGACCAGACCTGAGTCAGGGGCTTTTGTGCACATTGTCATATTTAAACCTCACAGCGATCCTGAGAAATCATTAATTTTACTCTCATTTTACAGATGGGAAACTCATGGTCCTAACCGAAACTTACCTGCCTCAAGGCCATATAGCCAGTAAGGGACAGCACTGTATTTTTTAAACTTTTTTATTGCATAATATAACATACATACAAAGCAAAGAAATTAAAAAACAGTAGTTTTCAAAGCACTCTTCAACAAGTAGTCACAGAACAGATCCCAGAGTTTGTTCTGGGCTACCATACCATCCTCTCAGATTTTTCCTTCTAACTGCTCTAGAACATTGGAGGTGAGAAGGAATAAATTTTTTTTTTATTATCACCATTGACTTTTTTTCTCTGTTTTGTGAAAAATAATGTATATGCAAAAAGCAATAAATTTCAAAGCACAGTGCAACAATTAGTTGTAGAACAGATTTCAGAGTGGTATGGGTTACAGTTCCACAATTTTAGATTTTTACTTATAACTGCTCTAAGATATTGGAGACTAAAAGAAATATCAATATACTAATTTAGTGCTTATACTCTTTGGTTAAATCCTACCTTCTCTGTATAACTCCACCATCACCTCTGATCTTTCTCCCATTCTTTAGGGGTATTTGGGCTATGCCCACTCTAACTATTTCATGTTGGAAGGGGTTGTCAATAATACTGGATAGGGGGATGGAACTAGCTGATGTTCTGGAGAGGCTGGCCCTCTACGTTTCAGGACTTATCTTGTCCAGGGACCCATCTGGAGGTTGTAGATTTCTGGAAAGTTACCCTAGTGCATGGAACATTTATGGAATCTTATATATTGCCCTAGGTGTTCTTTGGGATTGGCTGGAATTGTTTTGGTTGGGGTTTGGCAAGTTATGCTGTGTAGCAATGTCTCACTGAAGCTTGAGTAAGAGGGACTTCCAGAGTAGCCTCTCAACTCTGTTTGAAGTCTCTCAGCCACTGATACCTTGTTTGTTACACTTCTTCACCCCCTTTTGGTCAGGATGGCATTGTTGATCCCACAGGCAGCAGGGCATTTTAAACTCAGATATGCCTGACCTCCATATCCATGGTCTTTCTATGAGCTGGCATTATCAAATTCGAGTTTTTAGAATTCATGAAGCCTATTCTTTAAGACACAAAGCCTGCAAGTCTCATTCTCGGGATGACTCTATGTTGTAATGAATTCTTCCCTCTTATTCAAACTACATCCATGGTTCTCAGCCAGGGACGAACTTGCCCCCCAGGGGACAGTTGGCAATGTTTAGGGACATGTTTGGTTCTCACAAGTAGAGGTGGGGTAATGTTTCTGGCATCTATGGGGTGGAAACCAATAGAATGCTAAATATCCTACGGTGCACAGGCTTTTCCAGCCCCAAACGTCCTTACTGCCAGCGTCAATAGAGGTCAAGAAACCTTGCACTTCATTTTGACTTAATAAACACTGTCTCAGAAGCATTGCTTTTAGAAAAATGCCCTTTGCTATTCTGCAGTTGTTCCATCGACATACATATTCACCATTGATGGCACAGCATTTAATCCAGTTCATTTTTATGATTCTCGCCTCTTATTTCCTTTCAACTCTTTGTTTATGACTTTTCCTGCGGGTAAGTGTTTTGCTGCTACAAATCTGTTTATTGTTTGCTCTTTTTTCTCTGTGTTTAGCTATTTATTCTGCAGCTCTGGAATCCTTCTAAGAGGTGCTATATAAAATAAATAACAATAATGACAATGTTTACAGTGCTTATCCCTAGCAATTTCAAGAGCATCATGAAAGGAGACACAGAGAGGCAAATGACAAAGGAGTTAGTTTGCATCTTTGCATTTTGCCTATAACTAAACACAGAACAGCTTTCCTCTGTTGTGAACTATTTATAGATTGTTTTCTCAGCATAAGTGGGCATTTAGTCCTTAAATGTATATCACCCTTGGATACATACAATTTGTCTTCATTTTACAGTGCATTCTGTTAATTAGAAAAGGTTGGAAGATTAATAACTCTTCATTGCTAATGCATTCAGTGGACTGCATGTTTAGTTTGATGAGGAGTTCTCTCTCTCTAAAGGAACATTAATGATCAGTTTATACAAGTCATATCAAGCCTTTGATGAAGTACACTGCAGAGAAAGGGCTCGAGACTACAATAGTCTTTTAATGATTTTCAGAACCATCCGAACATCGAAAAGGCCATTATGTTACATGTGCATGATAAAGTAACTACCTTGAGGATGCGCAAGATGTTTTTAATTGAGATGATGCGTGCACATAATGTGACTGGTTCTAGTTGAAGCTACCTAATAATAATAGTAATGACAAAGCCTTATTCTTGGATAGGGCTTTCCATTGTCAAAAGATTTCTACATGGATGCGTTTTGATTTTCATAGCCAGGTCAGGCAATTTTTATTCATTTGTTTGGTTGTTTTTAATTCCATAGCAGTTAAAAAAAAATGACATAGCATCATATAATGGGTGGAAAGCTGGAGCTAAATAAACCCAGTTCTGCTGACTCTGGGTCCATTTCCCTCTCTGTTATAAACCACATCAGTTTTTTTTTTTTTTTTTTTTTTTGGCTTTTAAAAAGAGGAATTTAATAAGTTGCTAGTTTACAGTTCTAAGGCTGAGAAAATGTCCCAATTAGAACAAGTCAATACAAATGTCCAATCACAGGCATCCAGGGAAAGATATCTTGGTTCAAGAAGTTGAACAATGAAGTTCAGGGTTTCTCTCTCAAGTGGAAGGGCACATGATGAGCAAGGTGTCATCTGCAAGCTTTCCCTCCTGGCTTCCTGTTTCATGAAGCTCCCCCGGAGGTGTTTTCCTTCTTCATCTCCAAAGGTCACTGGCTTGTGGGCTCTCTACTTCTCGTGGCTATGTCGTTCTTCTCTGGTCTCTCTGAATCTCCCATTCTCCAAAATGTTTCCTCTTTTATAGGACTACAGAAGCTTATCAAGACCCACCCAAAGGGGTGGAGACACCACATCAGTTTTTTGAAATGCCAAATTTAAATTATGTATCTTGGACATGGCACATGAAGTTATAAAGAAAAACTGTTTGTTGTGTCAGAGGTTTGACAAAAACAGCCTTTCTGAAATAACTGGCAGCCCCCTTCCCTGTTCAGCACAGTTTCTGTGTTGTGTGCAGATGCTTAGGGGGACTGAGGTTCCCAGGGACAGAATCCTCAGAAGTTGTCATCTAGTTTGACTGACTACAGTTTAACCTGTGCCCTGGGCAAGCCAGAAATGGAAGGCACTTCTCCAGGAAGCCCTTGCTTTGTCCGCTACCCTCTTCTGAGGGATTTTGTTTCGTAACTTTTTATTTTGATGTAATGTCAAATGTACACAAAAGTTGCTAGAATAGTAAGAGAAACTCCTGTGAACCCTCTTTCTTCAGATTTACTGGCTGTTAACATTTTGACCCAGTTTCTAGAGAATAAGGTTTTCCTGCAAAATTAATTTGAGAACTAGAGATGGCGAATGCCAAGCCAGTAGACAGGATGGGCCTCACGACTTTATCTTCTAGAAACTCAGCCTCATGTCCGTGAAGTCTACCATCTCCAGTCTCCCCTGAAATAGCGCTTAACCACCCCCACTCAACTCTGCCACTGTCA
This sequence comes from Myrmecophaga tridactyla, assembly GCA_004026745.1. Classification (NCBI taxonomy): domain Eukaryota; kingdom Metazoa; phylum Chordata; class Mammalia; order Pilosa; family Myrmecophagidae; genus Myrmecophaga; species Myrmecophaga tridactyla. Next base: position 30,694 of record PVIY010011351.1, on the reverse strand, counting down.
AATATGATATCCACATTTGCAGATTTATCAACTGCTCTATCCAAGTCAAAACAAAATGATCAAGTCAACATCACAATGGCTTTAGTATTTACCATCAATTAAATTATGTTGAATATGAACACTTTAGGTGCTGACATAACAGAAATTCAGACAGTTTTCTGTAATTAAAATATGAGCCAAAGATTCCCTGAATCTGGCATCTGGTGTGAGTGGCCCATGAAGACTTCAGACACAGAGAAGGACTTGATGATGATGATGACGTCTCTACCATACCCACAGCATCAGTGCTGGGACAAACTGCAGATGGAGGTGTACGTGGGTCTGAAGCACTTATCAACAATTGACATAGACCAGATATACTGCTAAGTGCAGAAGATAAAGTAACAGAATATGGTTCCCTCCCTTAATAGTCTAAAAATCCTATAGGAGAGCTCTGTAGAAATGTGAAGTTTCACTCACAGGGGACATCCTCTGGCATCTCATTAAAAAGGCCTGTTACTCTTTGAGGTTCTCTTGTGAGCTCCAGGACTCGCATCTCAACCTCATTTATCAACGTGTCTCTTGACTCTCTACCCTCTCTAGGACCCAAGACCAATCATGTCGGCCTCTCTCTGAATAACTTCACTCCCAAGGCTTCTGATGTACCCAAATGAGAGACCTTGGAATCCTCTTTGGTGTTTCTGTCTTTTCTTCTCACTCCCTGCCCCTTTCTTCTCTCCCTCTTACCCACTATGGGCACATGCCATGTTATCAAGCCTTTGAGAATGATTGGTCTTTTATAGGAACTCCTTTGTATGGGATCCATCACCTTGTACAGTAATGACCTGTAGGTTTCTCTTTAGAGGCTGTGAGCTCCTCATATGCATGTTCTGTAAATCTTGTTATAATAAATTTGTTTCATCTGCTATTAATCCTTCGAACAAGACTTCTAGTTGCAGCAATTCATCATTTCCTTCCTGGCAGTGATTTTTAAACATTCTTCTATTTACTGATCTGGAGGCAACCATTTTGCAGTGTATTATTTTAGAAAACAGATCTAACAAATGTGCGATAAGTTAATGATGTGATTTCAGGATTACTCTGTGATCTTATATTTAAGGTAGAGTTCTGTGATTATCTATATTCACATAATTCTCAGTCATGGCATAGTCTCTGTCTCCCCATTCCGCAGTAATCTTGTACCTGCTGGGTAGTGAAAAAACTTAAAAAAGCACTACATGTTTAAATTTAAAATGTATACTATTTCAAAAAGGAGGAAAGTGACTGCTATTAATTGTCTGCTCTGGGTGTTATAAAATAACTGCCTATATTGAGGAAGTTTTACAGCAATGTACTATATTTTTATATATTTGCATATATATATATTTGCAAAATTTACCTTAACACAACAGAAATTTATTGCCTCACAGTTCTAAAGGCTAGAAGTCTGAAATCAAGGGTTGGCAGGTTCATTCTCCCTCTGAAGCCTCTAGGAGAGGATCCCTCCTTGCTTCTTTTAGCTTTGGGTGGCTTCAGGCAATCCTTAGCACACTTTGCTTCTAGCTGAATCACTTCAATCTCTACCTCTGTCTTCGCATGGTCTTCCCATATCCTCTTCTTATAATGACACCAGTCATTGGATTTAGCAATCCCCTAATCCAGTAGGACCACCTCTTAACTTGATACATCTGCAAAGACCTTATTTCCAAATCAGGTCACATTCCCAGATAATGGGACTTAGGACAAGAACATGTCTTTTGAAGGGACACAATTCAACACATATTAGAGAAGGTAGGAATATATCAATCCTGGGTAATAGAATTGGGGTACACAAAATATTGACAAACTGAAATGATAAGCCAATCTATTAAAATTACATTTAATAAGGGAATTTGTAGATCTCAACCCTTGAGTCTAAAAACAAATTTTAAAAAATTAAAAATGCCACAGGTATAGAATGGGAGGAAAATGTGGTTGAGTAAAAGTATGTGTTTTCAGAGAGAATTTTAGTTGCCAGGCACAATCTGTGGGGTTCTAAGTTGGTAGACCCTACAGCCATTCTGTTCTACCCTCTTCCACTTAGGCAAGTCACACAAGCCCCATGCATTGCATTTGATTGATATATGTCTTAAATTTCTTTTAAGCTATCATATTTCCCCCTCAATTTCCCTTTGTCATGTCATCCATTTGTGGAAGAAGTATGGACATTCCCTCTGCACAATGGAAACAGTATTTTAACATTCTGACATCAGTAAAATATGTTTAAAAGTTTCCTCATAGTAGGTAATAGTATGACCTTAATTGAGAATTACTTTTTATTGACTATATGGTTTTACATATCAGAATAAGGTTTAGAAATGTCCTTCCTGGCAGTCAGGAATTGCTATATCTTCTTTCCTCCCATAACTGATGTGCAGATGGTGTAAAAGGATCAAAGAATAAATAATACTATTTTCCCATGATCTGTATATAATGGAGAGGAACTCAGCTGGTGTTAGTGGTAAGGTCACCATGAATTATTAGACTATACTACATTTTGCTACTCTTTAAGCTGAGGAAGACATATGTCAGTTGAAGGAACAGGCAGAATAAGGTAAGAGCACACACATCTCTCATGAAAACAAGCAATGCACAGCAGTGATAACTGATATATTTGGGGAGCGATCAGAGATTTTTGGATAAAGCCCTACACTTATTAGTAGAAGATGGGATGCAAATCTTAGCATGACCACTTTTACTCACTTGACACTGGAAAATTCTTATAACTTTCAATACTGTCTACACTATGACGATAAGGGTAATTTGTACACTAGCATCCATGAAATGTTAAGAGAGTATCACATTTAAAAAAAGGAAGAAAGAAACAAACAAAAAAAAACAAAACCTTTTTGAGAAATATAAAAATCACAAACCAACAAAAATAAGCAGTAAATTATTAAAATGTTATCGCCATGCACGTATCAATTTTCTAATGTATTTTCTCTTTTAGAAGTTAAACTGGTTGTAAATTACTTCAGTTGTTAAATCTTCAAAGTATATTTGAAAATGACTTGGCATGCCACAAAATGATTTGCTAGACTCATAAAATCACAAAATTTGTGATTTGAGGACAATATCATTATTTCCTATAAAAGAAAAGGAGTTTTTTTTTTTTATCAATTTAAGTCTTATCGAAAGGTTTTCATATAGAAAGACTTTTATCAAAACTATTTTGTACTTCTAATCTGAGTATTACCCATAATAAATCCTGAAAAATAAGGTGCATTCTCCAGGACATTGAAGCAGTAGGTGTTGTCTTGACTTAAATATATAAATCCTTTTCTGAGATAGTGATATTATTTCTACTGATTCCAGGAGTTTAAAGAACTGGGGGGTGGGGGTGGGGGAGAGACCTATTAGGTTGCTATAAATATACTGGATTTAGCAGCCTAGATTTTTCAAGATGAGCATAACCACAAGGATATTATTTATGGCTGTGTTAAAAAACTTAGTGGCTTAAAAGAACACACATTTATTTTCTCATGATTTCTGCTGGTCAGGAATCCAGGCATGGCTTAATTGGGAACATCTGTCACAGGTTGCAGTAGATGTATGGGCTGGAGCTGTAGTCACGTCCAAATGTAACTAGGACTGACTGCTTCCAAGCCCACCCATTGGTGGTAGGCAGGATTCCGTTTCTTGGGCACTATTGGACTGAGGGCTTCATTCTTTGTTGACTCTTGGCTAGAGACCACCACCAGTTCCTTGCATGGAGTTGGGTCTCTCCATCTTGGCGTCTTGTGTCATCAAAGCCAACAAGAAAGACAGTCTGCTACCAAGATGGAAATTGTAGCCTTTTACAACCTAATCATGCATATGACTTCATTGCTTTTGCCATATTCTGTTTGCTGAAAGTGAGTCACTGGTTCCTGCCCATATACAAAGAGGCATGAATATAAGGTGGTGGGGATCACCAAGGGCCGTTTGAGAAGTCTGCCTTCTACAGATGTCTACTCTATCATATCCCCAAATGAGGAAAATTGGACCCAGCGAGTTAAGTGCATTGGCTAGGATTTCTCAGCAAGTTAGGAACAGGGTACAGATTGGAGCCCTTCACCTTAGCAGTCGGTTCTAGATCTACCTATTGCCTCCTGCTTTTTGCTCCACGTAGGTCCAACCAACATGGCAGGATGCTAAACATGAAGCTGTGATTCAGCCCTGGACCTGCTTCCTTGTAACCCACTCTGTGGTCCCAATGTGAAGAAGAAATCCTGCAGACTGATCACCGCCCCCTCCCAGAGCTCTTTATTGTTTGCTGTTGGTGAGGTGACTCTGCCTGCATTCATGACCCTTGAAACACAGTGGCAACCAAAAGATGAGAATATCTTTCGAAATATGCTTCTGTGTCAATTTTACAAAACATGGACCATCACTGCCTGGAGCCATAACCTTTCCATCCAAGCCCAGCTCTGCAAACCATTCAGCCGCATGGATTCTGGGAGATCTGAAATAACTATGCTTTTCTTTTCTTTTCTGACACTGAAAACTTTTATGATTGCTTTAAAGGCAAGTAGTTGTACTGCCCTGTTTCCTGAGGATGTGCCCTACTCATTTCTCTTTATAGTATAATGCCCTCACTTTTAGAGGATCTGTCCCCAGATATTACATAAATTGAGCATGGAAGGTCCATGTCCAGGCACATGCCCTAGTGTTGATACAAAATTTCTTTCTATCTTCTTAGGTAGGAATTCCATAACAAAGAGGATTAATTCTGTTTGAGGGGACAACTAAGCAGTTACGCTCAGTTTTAACCAGATCTTGCTGTTTCCCTCCTTAAGCACATGGTGGAAATGGCCAAGTGGAAAGATGGGCTTGATTCATTTGGAAATGTTACCCCAGTTTCACTTTCAACCACATTTCTCTTGAAATGGGCTGTAGAAAATGATGCCTGAAAGTTATTTTTAAAATCAATTAGCTGTACTTACTGTTCTCCATCCCAGCACAGCTCCTGACTTGTCCCACCATTCCACATTTTTATAATTGTTGTCTCTATGATTGACGCATACTAAGTGGTAGTTCCTGGATAAAATCTGGGCCTTAAACCAAATTAGATCAGATCTTTTCCCTCAAAGAGCTTATAGCCTAGAGTGAGTCTGATAAGGAAATTGGCAAAGAAAATGCAATGGGAAAAGCAGTAGTAAACTTGAGCTTGTTGGTATGGAGAATAATTTGGCAAAGAAGGGGAGGACAATTCTCCAAGGCAAACAACATTGTGATGTGAACTGTTAGAAACTTTTAAAGAAGTAATGGTATTTCGATATCATTGGCAAAAACAGTGCATGCGTAATTAATGAGTAGGAAAGCCTGGCCTTGCATGAAGCTAAGGAGACTGAAATTTATCCTGACAATGGTGCAAATCCACTGAGGGGGTAAAGAAGTGCAAGAATAACTCTAGGGAATATTAACTTTTAAGTGGCATTTTGAAGATAGAGGCCCCATTAAGAAGACAAGGAGTGATCAGACATGGAAGTTTGAAGATAACCTGGACCTGGGGAAATAGAACTAAAAAGAAAATCTTATGTCAACCCTTAAAACCTATCCACAAAAGTAGAAGAGAAAGAAAGCAGTTTAATTATTGAGGCATTAAACCAGAATGTGATGCATATCATAGGCAGTCTGCTAAAGAGATTGTAAAAACAGAAAGAAATCTCTACCCTTTTGTGAAGCCAAGCATACATATTCTCAAGATAAAGGATTAAAAGGACTTGACAGCACCATTTGTCACCCAGAGTTCATCTGAAATTCACCTGGTATTGGAGTGGTCTACTGTCTTAGTTAATTGGCTTTATCCAAAGGAAAAATAAACTCATATTTTTATGACAGGAGATGGTTTTACAATTTGGAGCAACAAGGAACTTAGATTTTTATCCTCCCCAAGAAACTGAAAGATAAGGGCACTATCATCCTTGATGAATACTTTGCAAAGAGTTGATTCCCAATTCTTGAGGCCCTTGAAGGGACTTTACTGGGTTATTGACCTATCCAGAGGCTTATTTAGCTTTTTAAAAATATTTACATACAATTCAAAAGAGGCAGAGAAGGAAGTTTTCTAATGTAACCTGAGAACTCAGGTTAGTGTGGGGTGGAAAGTCTTTTTTGTACCAGGGAGGTTTTTATTTCCTGATTTGTGACTTGCGTTTGCCCTTACACCTGTAGGGCATGATGGTACCAAGTGTGAAGATGGATATCTCAAGAAGGAAGAAGTGGTAAAATGGCAGACTGGCTTATCTGAAACAGCCCTCCCACTGAAAACAGCTAAATGATTCTGTCCTCCATGGGCCAAAGAATTGGCAAAATAGTGAGATATTATCTGGTCAAGATCTAAGTGATATGGGGAACACAGAAATAAAGAGAGCACTAAATAAGCCATTCTGCTGAAGTCATTGGAATCAGGAAAACTTGAGCAGTGGTGAAAAAGGGTCTGGAGAGGCAAGGAGAGCAGATGCCAAATTCCACACTCACTATATTCTGGTGGAAAACATTCCTCCATAAATTCAGGATCCCTATGGGTTCCACCCTCCCAGGATAGCAGTGAAATGGGAGTAAATCTCCCTTACCCTCCATCCCCAGGAGACAGCAAATTGTTTGGGTGCAATGCAGAGAGAAGGAGGTTAAACTACAGTTCAGATTTACCTCAAATCTGTGAGGATCCTGTTGGTCAATTCAATAGCCTTTAACCAAAAGACAAATATTAAGACCACTCAATCTGGAATGTTATCAGAGAAAGAGTTGGACTTTTAACAGTGTTGTTTATTGGGAAAAAAGATAACGTGGAAAATATACATCTGAAGATCGCATGCATATGATACAACAATTGATCATAATTAATTCACATGTAACCTACTTTCAACCTTCTATTTCCAAACAAGTGGCACTTTCCTAATAGACCGTATCTTGTATTTCACATCACTTTGATTCAAGGAGTCCAATGATGTTATTGATCTCATACTGTAATGCAAATGCATGCAGCAAAAGACTAAGTCAATAAAGCAAAGTTTCCTGAATGAGAGTGATGTGTGCAACCAGTGCCGACAGTACTAGGGTGAAGTAAAATATGATATATAATCATAAAATATGATTTACTATGATTTTTTGCTCTGCAGGGGTTATTTCTTAATTTTTTTGTTTGTTTTTTTCATCTGTTGAGTGAAATTAGCCAGTATCACCACCTTAGGTTACAGAATGGGAAGTAAAGAAGTAAAATCATTGAAGGGTAAGCATTCCATTTGTGATGTAAAAGCACCGGAGTAGGTGCCCTTGGGAAACTTGAGTTTCCCTTGTGTTCATGAACTGAGAGTGTGGGAGTCAACAGAGTGCTCAGACTGTGACCCAATCAGCCTGCAGGATGGAACCCTTCTTACTTATTTTGCGATTACTTTGTGGATCACCTAACTCAGAAAGATGTCTTCTGTTAGAAAAAATCATGCATCAAAAATGGTGGCCCATCAGGAACCAAATCTTGATGTAAGAAGTTACTAGACATAAGATCCACTTGTAGCCACTTATAATAAAGGAAGAATATTCAGATACTTCCTTGGGATCTGGTGAGACAGAATTGGAAGAAGATGACTCGTTCCATAATGACCACTGACTTGTGGTCTGTTACGTCTTCCCTCTCCCCTAAAGAAAATGTTCATGTTCCATTTTAATGGCTGGTACTCAAGAGTGTTTGACTAAGTTTGGACATTATTGAATACAAATATATTTTAATAGACTATGTTTTAGGAGTTTTGGATTTACAGAATAATTGAGTAGATCATACAGATTTCCCATGTACTATCCCATACACACACACACTCAGTTTTCCCTAGTATTGATGCCTTCCAGTAGTATGGTACATTAGTTATAATTAATGAATAAACATTCCTAGTTCACATTAAGGTTCATTCCTGTGTGCTGTTCAATTCTATGTGTTTTGACAAATGCCTTATCTCATGTACCTTTAAACATTGCACAATACAAATATTTTTAAATGTCAGTTAGCTAAGGAGACTTAAATGAAGCAGAGTATGAATTTAGGCATGTCCAGAAATTATAGTGAGGGAAAATAATCTAGATAGAAATTTCCATTATCACAAAATCCTATTTTTGTTTTCACTGTACAAGTAATCCTATCAGAGTCAAATAGAAAGATGTGCTTTTTTGTGACACGTAGCAAACTTTTGGACATAAAGCATGCATATCTCTAAGAAAGTTACAGAAAATGAACGAATTTATGATCTAGAGTCAGGGCTTATAGTGTTTGTGAAACTGATTTCATGGTAGAATAGAATTAGATCTTTCATGCCTTCACTTTTAGGAGAGTAAGCTCCATTAACTTCAAGGTTACCCTACAGTGCTAAAGTATGGCTCAATCATTGAGACCTGGAAGAAATTTGAAGACAAATTTTTATTTTTGCATTGGAGAAGAAACAATAGTGCTTCATATTTAACCATTTATTTTTCACATCCTGTTTTAGGAGAGTTATTACCTGTACTTCCATCATGTTTTCCAATTTTATCAAGTTTATCCTGTTGTGTCTGTTTTTCTGCTAATACTTTCTCTTCTGATTTTTTTTATATTTTCTGAATTGAAAAAATTTTTTTCTTTATTAGGGAAATTGTGGGTTTACAGAGCATTCATCCATAAAATACAGGATTTGCATATGCCAGCTGTGGTAGTTAGGTTCAGGTGTCAATTTGGCCAGGTGAAGGTGCCTAGTTTTGTTGCTGTGGACATGAGCCAATGGTACGTGAACCTCATCTGTTGCTGATTACATCTGCAGTCGGCTAGGAGGCGTGCCTGCTGCAATGAATGATGTTTGATTTAATTGGTTGGATGCTTAAATGAGAGAGCACAACATAGCCCAGCCCAAGCAGCTCAGCATACCTCATCTCAGCACTCGCAGCTCAGCCCAGGCCTTTGTAGTTGCAGAAAGAAGTCACCCTGGGGAAAGTTGTTGGAACCCAGAGGCCTGGAGAGAAAGCCAGCAGAGATTGCCCTGTGCCTTCCCATGTAAGAAAGAACCTCAGTTGAAGGTTAGTTGCCTTTCCTCTGAAGAATTATACATTTTCAACTAAATAAATCCCCTTCTATTAAAGACCAATCCATCTCTGATGTGTTGCATTCTGGCAGCTTTGGCAGACTAGAACCCCACCCTATTATTAAGACCTTGCTTTGGTGTGGAACATTTGTTACAATTGATGAAAGCACATTTTTATAATTGTACTCTTAAAATTTTACTGTTTTATGAAATTTTAAGCCTTTCAAATATTTTTTCATCTGAAAATTATTTTGAGCATTGGTTGTTACTGTTTTCCCTTTGATGAGTGAGATGTGTCTGTTTATTGCTTTAGAATAGTGGTTCTCAACCTCCTCCTTTTCCCCGCCACAGGAGAAATCTGGCAATGTCTATGACACTTTTGATTGTCACAGTGTGGGTGGGTGTGGGTGTAGGTGAGTGTTCCTGGTATCTGTTGGGGTAGAGGTCAGGGATGTAGGTAAGTATCCTATTATGCAAAGGACAGCCCCACAACCAGGAATTACGTGGTCCCAAATGTCAATCGTGCCAAGATTGAGAAACGCTTCTGTAGAATTGTTCTCCTTCTGGGTTAGGTACTAAAGAGGACACATAGTATTTAGTCACCAAGACCCCCCTGTACAACACGACAAATGTGCCAGTGTGAAAGAGTGAGAAGACAGAGGGGTGCAACAGGATAATTAGTCAATGTAAATTAGTCTTCTGGGAAAAGAAAATTAAAGAAAGGAAGATTTATGGTGGTATGAGATGAAACTAGGATTCAAAAAATAAAATAAATTGTTATGGTACAATTCTATTTAAACTGTTAAAACTCTGCTTTCAATGGCAACGGTTTCCAGAGTCCAAATCTAAATGAGCTCCCTCTTGTTACAGAACCCATTTATTTCTCTGTGCAGTACTCAAAATCCAGAAATTATATTCATATTTCTAAGTAGCACATGCCTCTCTCCTCCACTAAGCTTTGTGAGTACAAGTGTGGTATCTGTTTTGTTTATTACTGCCATGACTAGGATACAACTTTCTTATTATTCAGTGACTGCAGGTGTCACTTTTAGAGGAGGTTTGGATGTTAATAAGGTGGAATCAATAACCAGAACTTGCAGATGCAGGTGGAACCAGGAGTGTGTTTTGTTGGAAGGTGGACAAAAATAGGCCCAACCTCCTGATTGGGATCCTGTAATTATAGTGACTTGATTGCTAGGGAGAAGAATTTATACCTGTTGGGGTAGGGATTCGGGACAAACTCATAAGCAGGAGTAAGACACAATGGAAACTGTATTTATAAAACATGACATAATCTTCCATGAAGATTTTTTCATTGATACCTAAGTCCAATGTATATAAGCATTGCATGTTATATTGTTTGCCATGCTTAATATTAAATATTAAAGTGAAATTTTGCCATGCTTATTAGATCTGTCTTTCAAAATCTTCTCTCTTGCACACCTACTAAACGTGTGCATGATGTATGTGGAGAGTGTCAACATCTTCCTCTCAGCTTGTCTTGTCATCAGGATATTCTCACAGCCGATCATTTTCTTTGAATCACTGCAGTTTGGTCTTTAAGAACCTCTCCTTAAAATACTTATGGGCAAAATACCATGATGAGTAGTAGTTATTTGGATACCTTTACTAGAACAGCACCACATTATATTATTCCTATCAGTCTCTAATATTTTCACTTCTTTTTTTCAGAGAATTTCTACTCCTCCCTTTTTTTGGGGGTTTTGAATAAAGGACATGTATCTATCTCTTTTTCTAGAAAACAGAAGAGTTGGAGAGGTAATGGCAAGGAAGGTGGGGTTGTGCCAAGACAAATTTTGGCCTTGATTTGGTTACACTTGCATCCTCTGCCCTCCTCTCTAGGCACATCACTGCTATGATATTTAGGACCAAAAGTGAGATGTGATTATACTCAAATTCCACCACCTCTCTGTTCTCCTTAGTTCTTTGAGTTTGCTTTTGATCCCAAGTCTTGCTTCTTCAACTTCATATCTAAAAACTCTTGGTATCAACTCTTCTTTCATGCCAAATTATTTTTTCTAAATCCCTCTTACTTTTTGGGATTCTATGATCATCCTAAAATCATTGTATTTTCCTTATCTTCCAACGTAGACACATTAGTCTCAGATTCCTTAACTAGCTTTCTTTCATTTCCCATGTCAACTTCCATAATTGCATGCATGAAACTGTTCATTAGTACCAACTACTTGTTTGCATCTCTGTGGTTCTGTAATAATCCTAACCTGAGGAAGAAGTTCCAATGACAGATTGAGGCCCAAATTGTTTGTTGTGAGTTTGTATCTCCCTGAGGGCCAGGGCTGGCTTCATGGATGTGTGACCTGCAACATCATACAGGGCTCTGTGCTCAGAAGGGTCCTGCATTTTCTTTAATGCTTTGCTGTTGCCATCTTGAAAGTGGGCCCCACATTTTCAGTTCACACTGAGCCCTGCAAATTATGCATCTTGTTGCTGTTGAGGGCTCATCATTTTTGGTCGTAGTTTCCATACATGTCATAACCAACATTCCAAACCACGTCTGCTCTATCACGATGCATATAGGGATACAACCGAAGACTCTCCCTTCTCTTTTAATAAATATCCCTAAACATTTCTCTAAATTCCCTATTTACTCACCTTTTGATAGACATTGTTCCCCTAGTTATTATTAACCACTTGAACTCTGCAGTCTATACATTTAAGTTGTGGCTAACTCACAATATAAATAAGAAAGGAGATTTTTAATAATAAGCTGCAGTATAGTGTTCTTATCAGTAGGTAATAATTTTAGATATTCCTTTTATGTACAGAGTGTTTTATATAATTTCAAAATACAGTTGTGATAACTAGACTAATCCACAATCTCCCTACAACTCCTTCCACCAACTTTTCAGTTATTTTTTATGCTTACTTTTGAATATAAAATGAACTCTCCCCTTTACCTCCTATTTTGATGAAGAGTACCACTTCCCCCTACTTGCCCAAGCCAGAATCCCTGGTCATCTTGTTTCCATCTGGCTCTCATTTCTCAGCCCAACAAGCCACTGTAATCGATACTCAACTACCAAATATCACTTGAATCTACTCCTTTTCTGTATCATCACTGCTGTTGTCTTAATTGATATATACATGGTTTCCTGTGTTAAACATAATTTCCTCTTTTATTCTCCATTGTTGTCTCCAGTTTATTCTTTGTGCTTTAGCTAGAATGGTCTTTATGAAGACCTGAGTTTGTCATTCTTATGCTTAAAATCCAGAAAGAATGATTCCTAGTTTTCTTAGATATAAACTCCAAACTCCTTAGTTTGGTGCTGAAACCCTTGGTACATGATGCCTGTTAACTTCTGCAGGCTTTCTCCCTTCACACTTAAAGGGCTTGTATTTCTGTACAAAGATCCACCTTTGCCATTTGCTCTTACTACCCTTCCTGGCAAAGATATATCTCCTCTCCTTGCTGCCCTTACTAATTCCCACTCAAAGGCTCAGCCCAGTGGAGGCTTCTTTGTTCTTACACTCTTGCTCTCTCCTGGTCTCTGCAGCTCCCTTTCCATGGGTCCCTGTGCCATCATGGGCTCGCCATTCCAACCACATGTATGGCCCTAGGATGCAATTGGCTGTCTAAGTAGTCATTGTCTCTGCTAAACTATGGTATCTGGTCATGCAATAATAATATTTTCTTCATCTTTGAATCTTCAATGCTAAGTAGTAACTAGTGCATTCTCCTCAGAGAGGGGAAAAGAAAGAGAAAGAGAGAGAGACAGATTGCATGTTTATGAGAACATTCTCCTGGACTCCCTTTAACATCTTTGAAGACTGTTACTAAAATTATCTTGGATACAATTCATTCAGACCACAACTATTCCTTCTTGAAAACAAATAAAATTTCTCATTGTCTAGATATACACTGACAGAAAGTATAAGAATTAAGAGCCAACCTCCCCCCAAATGATGCAGAAAACACCTATTCAAGTTCTAAAATACACGTAGAAACAATTTCCTTACTCTAATAGATACCTTAGAAAATACTATTCTTTACCTATTAATATAATTCCCCATACTAAAGATATACTATAAGCTGTCACATTAATAATACTACTAATAAACAGATTTTCATTATTTACATCCAAATCGTTGAGTTTCAAATTAACAACACTCAAAGGAAAACTGTTCACACAAATGAAATTTGAATTGTAGATAAAGTGACACTTCACAAGGGTTAGGTCACATTGTAGCTTTTTCACACTACCAAGATTTAATTTATGTAGTGTCATTGCAAAGAAAGAACTCTAATGGCTTTTTAATTACTCTCAACTTCAAAGAGCAAATGAGAGAGTAGCCAGTTCCCAGACAAAAGAAGAAAATATTGGAAGCTGACTGAAGATAATTATTTGGCAATGCCCTAGTGAAAGTATTTTAGGAGATGGGAGATTGGAGAATACTTTTTCCTACATCAAACCAGACAGAATACAGCTGTATTCTTTGTTCACTTTGCCACCATCATGTCTCATCCTCAAAAGCTGGTGATCACAGTAAGTAACACGAAATTTAGAAAGCTTTACTTACACTTTGAGGCAAGCTTGTTGGGCTGTGGATTACACAGAAGTAGTAGAAGCCATTTGTTATGTCAGTTTACAGGAGTAGGGTTAGAGTGATTTTTGACCCAATGACTTCAGAAAGATCTACAAGTCCAAAATAAAATGTTGTGAGCACTGTCTGATAATTCAGAAGTGGTGTAAGCTTATATTTGTTTGGACCCGTTGTAAGAAACCATCTTTTGGTTATACATTGTTATTTGAGATCAAATTGCCTGACTTTTATCTCTAAAAGTGCATGCTGAGTAACATATGAGTTTGAAAAGTAGCTGTGGTTAAGAAATGATTTTTTTTTTTGTTAGAAAAGATAAAACTTTTAAAGACTCATTCTCTTGGAGAACATATAATTTATATGATCACAAAGCAAATACATGCTATTTCCTAATGATTATAGTTACCATTACAGACTCCTTTGTAATATATAGAGATTGGATGATTGTTTCTAAAAGGGGTACTCAGGGGAGGTCCCTGTGAAAAATGATTTGAGTAAAAGTCAAATTTGTTGACTTCTTTCAGATGATCTCAAGACAATTTGAAAGAATAAATAGAAAAATAGCAGAAATAACAGAGATTAAAAACTCTTCTTGACCAAATAAAAAACATACTAGAGGCACACAACACCAGATTTGAAGAGACAGAAGAAAGAATAAGTGATAGAGAGGACAGGATAATTGACTTCGAAGATTAAAAACAGCAGATGGCAAAAAAGATGGAAAAAAATGAGTGGGAACTCAGGGAAATGATAGACAAAACAAAGCATGCAAATATAAGAATCTGTGGTGTCCCAGAAGGAGAAAAGAGGAGTAAAGGGCTAGGAAGAATAGTTGAGGATATAACGGGGGGAAACTTCCCAAACCTCATAAGGGACATAAATACACAAGTCAAAGAAGCCCAAAAAATTTCAAACAGAATAAATCCAAATAGGCCTTCTCCAAGTCACATTCTAGTCAGTCTGTCAAACGTTGAAGAGAAGCAGAAAATCCTGAAAGCTACAAGAGAAAAACAATCTACCATATACAAGAGAAATCAAATAAGACTAAATTCAGACTACTCAACTAGCACCCGGGAGGGAAGAAGGCAGTGGTATGATATATTCAAAATCCTGAAAGAGAAAGACTTTCAGCCAAAAATTCTGCACCCAGCCAAATTGTCCTTCAAAATTCAGGGAGAGGTTAAAGTTTTCACAGACAAAGAAGTCCTGAAAGAATCTGTCAACAAGAGACTGGCCCAACAAGAAATACTAAAAGGAATTCTGCCGGCTGAAAAAAAAAAAAAAAAAAAAGACAGGAGAGGGAGGTCTGAAGGAGGGCACAGAATTGAAGAGTACCAGTAAGGGTAATTTAAAGAATGCAAAGAGAGAGGGGGAAAAGAATATATAGATCTGACAAATAAAATAAGAAAGATAAGATGGTGGAATCAAGAAACACTGTTTCAGAAATAACTTTGAATGTTAATGGACATTATTAAAAGATACAGATTGGCAGAATGGATTAAGAAACATAATCCAGCTATATGCTGCCTGCAAGAGACTCATCTTAGACACAAAGATACAAATAGATTGAAAGTGAAAGGATGGAAAAAGATTTTCCATGGAAGTTGTAACCCAAAGAAAGCAGGAGTAGCTATACTAACATTGAACAAAATAGACTTTAAATGTAAAGACATCATAAGAGACAAAGAAGGACGCTATATGCTAATTAAAGGGTCAATTCACCAAGAAGATATAACAATCATAAATGTTTATGCTCCCAATCAGGGAGCTCCATAAGGCAGACATTGGCAAAACTGAAGGGAACGATAGATGTTTCAACAATAATAGTAGGACACTTTGATACACCACTCTCCTCTATAGATAGAACAATTAGACAGAAGTTAAACAAGGAAATAGAGAAGTTAAATAACTTGATGAATGAATTAGACCTAACAGACATATAGGTCATTGTACCCCAAAGGACAAAGTCCTACATTCTTCTCTAGTGCTCATGGAACATTCTCCAGGATAGATCATAGACTGGGGCACAAAACTGGTCTTCACAAATTTCAAAATAATGAAATTATTCAAAGCGCTTTCTCTGATCTCAGTGGGATGAAGCTGGATCTCAATAACCAGCAAACAACGAGAACATTCACCAATATGTGGAGATTAAATAACACTCTTAAACAACCAGTGGGTCAGAAAATAAATTGCTAGAGAAATCAGTAGCTATCTGGAGATAAATGAAAATGAGGATACAATTTATCAAAACTTATGGGATGTGGCAAAGGCTGTGCTGAGAGGGAAATTTATTGCCTTAAATGCCTATATTAAAAAACAATGAAAGAGCAAAAATCGTTCAGCACACCTGGAGGAACTTGAGAGAGAACAGCAAACTAACCCCAAAGCAAATAGGAGAAGAGAAATGACAAAGATTAAAGCAGAGATAAATAAATGGGAGAACAAAAGAACAATAGAAAGACTCAATAAAACCAAAAGTTGGTTCTTTGAGAAAATCAATAAAATTGATGGGCCTCTAGTGAGACTGACAAAGAAAAAAAGAGAGAGGATGAAAATAGACATAATCAGAAATGAGAAGGGGTGCATTACCACAAACCCTGAACAAATAAAAGAAATCATAAGAGGATACTATGAACAACTATACACCAACAAACTAGACAACTTAGATGAAATAGAGAAGTTCCTGGAGACACACAAACAAGCTACACTGACTCAGGAAGAAATAGAAGCTCTCATCAAACCAATCACAAATAAATTCAATCAGTCATCAAAAGTCTTCCTACAAAGAAAAGCCCAGGGCCAGATAGCTTCACAGGGGAGTTTTATCAAACATTCCAGAAAGAACTAACACCAATCCTGCTCAAACTTTTCCATAAAAAACTGAGGAAAAAGGAACTCTACCTAACTCATTTTATGAAGCTGATATCATTTTAATACCAAAACCAGGTAAAGATGCTATAAGAAAGAAAAACTACAGGCCAATCTCCTTAATGAATATAGATACTAAAATTCTCAATAAAATATTAGCAAATCAAATCCAACAGCACATTAAAAAAATTATACACCATGACTAAGTGGGGTTTATACCAAGAACACAAGGATGGTTCAACACAAGAAAATCAATTAATGTAAAATACCACATAACAAATCAAAAGGGAAAAATCAAATGATCATCTCAACTGATGCTGAAAAAAGCATTCAACAAAACTCAGCATCCTTTTCTGATAAAAACACTCCAAAAGATAGGAATCAAAGGTAACTAACTGAATATGATAAAGGGAATATATGAAAAACCAATAACCAGTATTGTGCACAATGGAGAGAGACTGAAAGCCTTCCCCCTAAGATCAGGTACAAGAGAAGGATGTCCACTGTCACCGCTATTATTCAACATTGTGCTAGAAGTTCTAGATAGAGTAATCAGGCAGGACAAAGAAATAAAAGGCATCTAAATTGGAAAGGAAGAAGTAAAATTCTCATTATTTACACGTGATATGATACCATACTTGGAAGATCCTGAGAAATCTACAGCAAAATTACTTGAGCTAATCAACACATTTAGCATGGTGGTGGGATAAAGAATTAGTGTGCAAAAATCAGTAATATTTCTACACACAAGCAATGACCTAGCTGAGGAGTCAGTTAAAGAAAAAAAAAATGCATTCAAAATAGCAACTAAAACAATCAAATACTTAGGAATGAACTTAACTAGGGACATAAAGGACTTGTACACAGAAAACTACATAACATTGCTAAAAGAAATCAAAGGAGATCTAAATAAGTGGAAAGATATTCCCTGCTCATGGATAGGAAGGCTAAACATAGTTAAGATGTCAATTCTCTTCAAATTGATCTACAGATTCAACACAGTACCAATCAAAATTCCAACAACCTACTTTAAAGATTTGGAAAAGCTAACTACCAAATTCATCTGGAAGGGAAGGAGACCCCCAATAGCTAAAAACATCCTAAAAAGGAAGGAAGTGGGAGGATTAACACTCCCTGACTTTAAAACCCATTATAAAGCCACAGTAGTCAAAACAGCATGACACTGGCACAAAGATAGAAGCATTGAACAATGGAATCTAATCAAGAGTGCAGAAATAGACACTAAATCTATGGTCAACTGATTTTTGACAAGGCCTCCAAGTCCTATGATCTTGCACCAAATATTCTTTTCAATAATTGGGCATGGGAAGAACCGGGTATCAATAGCCAAGAGAATGAAAGAGCACCCGAATCTTACACCCCACCCAAAAATTAACTCAAGGTGGATCAAACACCTAAATATAACAACTAGCACCATAAAGCTTCTAGAAGAAAATGTAGGGAAACATCTTGAAGACCTAGTAATAGGAGGTAGCTTCCTAAACTTTACACCCAAAGCACAAGCAACAAAGGAAAACATAGATAAATGGGAACTCTTCAAAATCAAATGCTTCTGCACCTCAGAAGACTTTGTCAAAAAGGTGAAGAGGCAGCCAACTCAATGGGAGAAAATATATGGAAATCACACATCAGACAAAGGTTTGATTTCCTGTATATATAAAGAAATCATACAACTCAACACCAAAGAACGAACAATCAAATTATAAAAGATGTGAGTAGGCATTTTTCTGAAGAGCAAAAACAGATGTCTCAAAAGCACATGAAGAGATGCTCATTTTCACCAGCTATAAGGGAAACGCGGATCAAGACTTACAAAGAGATACCAACTCACACTATAAGAATGGCTGCTATTAAACAAACAGGAAACTATAAATGTTGGGAAAGATGTGGAGAAATTGGGACACTTATGCACTGCTGGTGGGAATGTATAATGGTGCAGCCACTATGGAAGAAGTGTTTGGTAGTTCTTTAGGAAACTAAATATCAAGTTGCCCTATGACCCAACAATAGCACTACTTGGTATATACACAGAAGAGCTGAAAGCAACAACACAGAGATTTGCACATCGATGTTCATAGCAATATTATTCACAATCACCAAAAGATGGAAACAAACCAAATGCCCATGAACAGACGAGTGGATCAACAAAATGTGGTATATACATACGATGGAATATTATGCAGCAGTAAGACAAAATGACATCCTAAAGCACATGACAAGATGGATGAGCCTTAAGGACATAATGCTGAGTGAAACTAGCCAGACACAAAAGGACAGATACTGTATGATTCCATTTTCATGACCAGCATAAAGGTATAATCAGAGGATTATAATACAAAATATAGGGGACTTAGAGATACATAGAAGACTAGAGATGGGTGACCCATTAGCTAATGAGCTTTTCAACTCCAATGTAAGGGAATAGATAGGAGTGAAGGTGATTCTCTCATGGGTCTAGCAGTAATATTACTATATTGAAGAAGAACGAGATTGCAAGGGGTTGTATAGACCTACATGTTCCACTGACTCACACTAGAAGTATGAATGAGTTCTCGTAAGAATTACTTCAAAGCTATGATTCTTATGTAAAGAGTGTTTAAGTCCAGAGTACAGGGGGTAAGCTGCTATTGCATGCTATAAGCTATGCTCTAAAGGAAACCATCAGCACTACCACAGCAACAGCAGAGGTAAATAATGGGGTGAGGGACAAGAGTTAGGAGGTTTAGATTTCCTATTTGGTGACGGTGTGTTTAGTGGTATTCTGTTTCTTGAGAACAATGAAATTATCTGAAATTGAAAATGTTGATGGACTGTGGACTTTGGGCCCTCTACATGATGCCCAATGAACACAGGTGGCTGAATGTTGCACTGACAGAGAAGTAGATTGGCGAACGATGGTGTATACTTATGAACAAATGTTGTGCGGCTACAAAAAGGAACAATGTTGTGAGGCATGCAACGATGTGAATGAACATGTGGGACATTTGGTGAGACAAAATAAGCCAGAAACAAAAGAACAACAATGGTAGGGTCACCTTTAAAAAATGCTTATAAGAAAACAGGGGCCTAGATTATAAGCTTTTAGAGCAGACACATTAAGTCCTGAATGGTGATTATTATTTCTGGATTTTGAAATGCTGTTTTATATGTATAACCTGATATATAGAGATAAGAATGAAGCCAAACAGGTTGGGGTTAAAGTAATTCAGAATATAAGGGTAAGGAAGACAGAGTTTATATTTTAGAACCACACATACTCTTTGAGACCAATGGAAGAAAGGTTGATTTGATGTAGAACTGAAATTTTCTGTAGGGCATAATCTAATTCAACCTATCGGTATAGCTCATTTGAACAATTGAAACACAGGAAACACAGAATGAGAAAGAGGTCCTTTAATCCTGTATCGATTATTGTAATGCCTGGAAACATCCTAGAGTATATTAGACAGATAATAAAAAAGTTTTGGCAAAGTCCCCTGAGGGAGGGGAGAAAGACTATGGAACTATTAAACCTTACCATCAGGGAATCCCCTGATACTGTGTCAAACTTTAGGAATACCCAAATCAATAGGCCATACCCTAGATCATGAGGCTTACTCTTGGAAAGCTTATGTAGGTAGCAGAGAAGCTTAAACTATAGGCATGCCTAAGAGTTACTTCTGGAGGACCTCTGCTGTTGCTCAGATGTGGCCTCAATCTTTTCTAAGCCCACCTCTGCAAGTGAAATCATTGCCCTCCCCCTGTATGGGACATGACCTCCAGGGGTGAAAGTCTCCTTGGCAACGTGGGAGATGACTCCCAGGGATGAATCCAGACCTGGCACCATGGGATCAGCAATTCCATCCTGACCAAAAGCAGGGAAAGAAGTGTAATTAATAAAGTATCAGTGGCAAAGAGAGTTCAAATAGAGTGAAGTGTCTACTCTTGATGTTGCTCTTAAGCAAGCTTCAGGTAGACCTTGCTACCTGTCCTAACCTGCCAACCCCCAACCAGGACCATTCCAGCCAATCCTAAAGAATGCCTAGGTCAATAGATAAGATTCCACAAGGGTTCCAGGCACTAGAGTCACTTTCCAGAAACCTACAACCTCCAGATGGGTCCCTGGTCCAGATGAGTCCTGAAACCTAGCCCAGCCTCTCCAGAACATCAGATGGTCCCATCTCCCTACCCCATATTAGTGACAGACCCTTCCAATATGAAAAATTTAGAATTGCTATAGCCCACACCACCCCAAAGAAAGGGATGGAAAGATCAAAGGTGGTGGTGGAATTATACATAGAAAATAGGATTAACTAATGAATATTAATGTCGAGTCATGAAATTGATATCTCTTTTAGTCCCCAGTATTTTAGAGCAGCTAGAAGTAAGAATATAAAATTGTGAAGTTGTATCCCATGTCAAAGTCTGAAATATGTTCTACAACTGATTGTGGTGCTTGCTTTGAAATTTATAGCTTTTTGGTATATATGTTATTGTTCACAAAAAAGAAGGAAAAAAAAGTTGATTGTGATGCTAAAAAAAAGTATTTAAGCCCTCTAGCCTCCTATATTTGGGAGCCACTAGAAGGAAAAATATGAGAGGATCATATGGTAGACCATGACAAACTCTGAGATCTATCCTGTAATTATTTTTTTCATCACACAATTGTATATTCATCATCATGATCATTTCATAGAACATTTGCATCAAGTCAGAAAAAGAAATAAAAAGACAAGGAAAAAAATTCGTACATACCATACCCTTACCCCTCCCTTTCATTGACCACTAGCATTTCAATCTAAATTTATTTTAACATTTGTTCCCTCTATTATTTATTTTTATTCCATATGTTTTACTTGTCTGTTGATAAGGTAGATAAAAGGAGCATCAGACACAAGGTTTTCCCAACCACATAGTCATATTGTGAAAGTTATATCATTATACAATCATCTTCAAGAAACATGGCTACTGGAACACAGCTCTACATTTTCAGGCAATTCCCTCCAGCCTCTCCATTACATCTTGACTAACAAGGTGATATCTATTTAATGTGTAAGAATAACCTCCAGGGTAGCCTCTCAACTCTGTTTGAAATCTCTCAGTCATTGAAATTTTATTTTGTCTCATTTTGCTCTTCCCCCTTTTGGTTGAGAAGGTTTTCTCAATCCCTTGATGCTGAGTCTCAGCTCATTCTAGGGTTTTTCTCAATCCGTTGATGCTAAGTCTCAACATATTCTAGGATTTCTGTCCCACATTGCCAGGAAGTTCCACACCCCTGGGAGTCATGTCCCATGTAGACAGGGGAAGGGCAGTGAGTTTGTTTGTTGTGTTGGCTGGAGAGAGAGGCCACATCTGAGCAACAAGAGAGGTTCTCTTGGGGGTGACTCTTAGGCCTAAATTTTAAGTAGACTTGACCTATCCTTTTTGGGATTAAGTTTCATATGAACCAACCCCAAGACTGGGGGCTCAGCCTATAGCTTTGGTTGTCCACACTACTTGTGAGAATATCAAGAATTCAACTTGGGAAAGTTGAATTTTCCCCCTTTCTCAACATTCCCTTGAAGGGGACTTTGCAAATACTTTTTTTTTTTTTCTCACTGTTCAAATCACTCTGGGATTTATCAGGATATCACTCTGGACAAACCAACAAAATCTCATGCCCTACTCAAGGTTCCATGTACTTATGGTGTTTAATTAAGCTGACCACATAAGTTATATTAGGAAATGCACTAGTCAATATATAAATTTTGTACCAAATAAGCATTTTTTGCTTTAGTCTAACACATAAGTTAAAAATTTAAAATATTAATTACCATCAATTTTCAACACCCTGCAGTAATGACATTCCTATGTTCTTCCTCATGCAAAAACATTTTAAAATTTGTACATTTAGTCACTATCATTATACACTCTAGGCATTCCTAGATTATACCATCTCAGTCTTTATCATATATCTTTCTGGTTTCATTTGTGCCCCCAAGTCTCCTCCCTCTATCATTCTCACATTCAGCTTCATTCAGTGTTCTAACATTATTGTATTGCAATTAGGTTGTATTGTGCTATCCATTTCTAAATTTTTACAATCAGTCCTGTTACACAATCTGTATCCCTTCAGCTCCAATTACCCAATATCTTACCCTATTTCTATCTCCTGATGGTCTCTATTACCAACTGAAATTGTCCAAGTTAATTCACTGTCAGTTCATATCAGTGAGACCATACAGTATTTGTCCTTTGTTTCTGGCTAATCTCACTCCACATAATGTCCTTACGGTCCATCCATGTTGTTACATACTTCATAACTTTATTCTGTCTTACAGCTGCATAATATTCCATTGTATGTATATAGCACAGCTTGTTTAGCCACTCATCTGTTGATGGACATTTTGGCTGTTTCCATCTTTTCATAATTGTAAATAATGCTGCTATAAACGTTGGTGTGCAAATGTCCATTTGTGTCTGCCCTCATGTCCTCTGAGGAGATACCTAACAATGGTATTGCTGGGTCATATGGCAATTATATACTTAGCTTCCCGAGGACCTGCCAAACTGCCTTCCATAGTAGGTGTACCATTTGACATTCCCACCAACAGTGGATAATGTGCCTGTTTATCCACATCCTCTCCAGCACTTGTTGTTTTCTGTTTTATTGATAATGGCCATTCTGGGGGTGTGAGATGATATCTCATTATGGTTTTGACTTGCATTTCCCTAATAGCCAGGGAAGTTGAGCATCTTTTCATGTACCTTTTGGCCATTTGTATTTCCTCTTCAGAGAAGTGCCTGTTCAAGTCTTTTGTCCATTTTGTAATTGCCTGTCTTTTCATAAATGTCTGTCTTTTTGTTGTTGAGTTGAACAATCTCTTTATAAATTCTGGATACTAGACATTTATTTGATATGTCATTTCCAAATATTGTCTCCCATTGTGTAGGCTGTCTTTTTACTTTCTTGAAGAAGTTCTTTGATGCACAAAAGTGTTTAATTTTGAGGAGTTCCCATTTATTTACTTCTTTCTTCAGTGCTCGTGCTTTGAGTTTAAGGTCTAGGAAACTGCCTCCTATTATAAGATTTATAAGATATCTCCCTACATTTTCTTCTAACAGCTTTATGGTCTTAGATCTAATGTTTAGGTCTTTGATCCATTTTGAGTTAATTTTTGTATAGGGTGTGAGATATGGATCCTCTTAAATTCTTTTGCCTATGGATATCCAGTTCTCTAGGCACCATTTATTGAAGAGACTGTTCTGTCCCAGGTGATTTGGTTTGACTACTTTATCAAAGATCAGTTGTCCATAGATGAGAGGGTCTATATCTGAACACTCTATTTGATTCCGTTGGTCAGTATATCTATCTTTATGCCAATACCATGCAGTTTTGACCATTGTAGCTTCATAAATCACCTTAAAGTCAGGTAGTGTGAGACCTCCGACTTCATTTTTCTTTCTCAGGATACTTTTAGCTATTTGGGGCACCCTGCTCTTCCAGATAAATTTGGTTATAGGTTTTTCTATTTCTGCAAAGTAAGTTTTTGGGATTTTAATTGGTATTGCATTGAATCTGTATATCAATTTGGGTAGAATTGACATCTTAACTATATTTAGTCTTCCAATCCATGAACATGGTATGCCCTTCCATTTATTTATGTCTTCTGTGATTTCTTTTTAAGAATTTCTTGTAGTTTTCTTATTTTATTCTTTTGGTTGCAATTATAAATGGAATATTTTTCTTGATTTCCCCCTCAGATTGTTCATTACTAGTATATAGAAACACTACAGATTTTTAAGTGTTGATCTTGTAACCTGCCACTTTGCTGTACTCGTTTATTAGCTCTGGTAGTTTTGCTATGTATTTTTTGAGATTTTTAAATAATTTTTTATTAATTAGAAAAAAATTACAAGAAAGAAACACAAACACTCCCAACACATACACTCAGTTTTCGAGATTTTTGACATATAGAATCATATCATCTGCAAACAGAGTTTTACTTCTTCCTTTCCAATTTTAATACATTGTATTTCTTTTTCTTGCATAATTGCTCTGGCTAGAACTTCCCTCACAATGTTGAATGAAAGTGGTGATAATGGACATCCTTGTCTTGTTCCTGATCTTAGGGGGAAAGTTTTCAGTTTTTCCCCATTGAGGATGATGGTAGCTATGGGTTTTTCATATATTCCCTTTATCATTTTGAGGAAGTTCCCTTCTATTCCTATCCTTTGAAGTGTTTTCAACAGGAAAGAATGTTGAATTTTGTCAAATTCCTTTTCTGCATCAATTGAGATGATCATGTGGTTTTTCTGCTTTGATTTGTTGATATGGTGTATTACATTAATTGATTTTCTTATGTTGAGCCATTCTTGCATACCTGGGATGAATGCTACTTGGTCATGTGTATAATTCTTTTAATGCGCTGCTGGATTCCATTTGCTGGAATTTTGTTGAGGATTTTTGCATCTATATTCATTAGAGAGATTGGTCTGTAGTTTTCTTTTTTGTAATTTCTTTGTCTGACTTTGGTATGAGGGTGATGTTTGCATCGTAGAGTGAGCTTGATAGCTTTCCCTCCTCTTCAATTTTTTTGAAGAGTTTGAGCAGGATTGGTACTAATTCTTTCATGAATGTTTGGTAGAATTCACATGTGAAGCCGTCTGGTCCTGGACTTTTCTTTTTGGGAAGCTTTTTAATGACTGATTCAATTTCTTTACTTGTGATTGGTTTGTTGAGGTCATCTATTTCTTCTTGAGTCAATGTTGGTTGTTCATGCCTTTCTAGGAAGTTGTCCATTTCATCTACATTGTTGTATTTATTAGCATAAAGTTGTTCATAGTATCCTCTCAATACTTCCTTTATTACTGTGGGGTCAGTGGTTATGTATCCTCTTCTATTTCTGATTTTATTTATTTGCATCTTCTCTCTTCATTTTGTCAACCTCCATCAATCTTATTGATTTTCTCATAAAACCAAGTTCAACTTTTGTTGATTTTCTCAATTGTTTTCATGTTCTCAATTTCATTTATTTCTGCTCTAATGAAAAAAAAAATCTTCGTTATTTCCTTCTGTTTCTTGCTTTGGGGTTAGTTTGCTGTTCTTTCTCTAGTTCTTCCACGTGGACAGTTAATTCCTTGATTTTTGCCCTTTCTTCTTTTTTGATATAGGCATTTAGGGCAATAAATTTCCCTCATAGCACTGCCTTTGCTGCGTCCCATAAATTTTGATATGTTGTATTTTCATTTTCATTTGCCTCGAGATATTTACTGATTTCTCTTGTAATTTCTTCCTTGACCCACTGGTTGTTTAAAGTGTGCTGTTGAGCCTCCACATATTTGTGAATTTTCTGGCACTCTGCCTTTAATTGATTTCCTGCTTCATTCCTTTATGATCTGAGAAAGTGTTTTGCATGATTTCAATCTTTTTATATTTATTGAGACTTGCTTTGTGACCCAGCATATGGTCCTATCCTTGAGAATGATCCGTGAGCACTTGAGAAAAAGGTGTATCCTGCTGTACTGGGGTGTAATGCTCTATAAATGTCTGTTAGGTCTACCTCATTTATTGTATTATTCAAATTCTCTGTTTCTTTATTGATCCTCTGTCTAGATGTTCTGTCCATTGATAAGAGTGGGGAATTGAAGCCTCCTATTATTATGGTAGATGTGTCTATTTCTCTTTTCAGTGTTTTCAGTGATTGACTCATGTATTTTGGAGCATTCTGGATCAGTGCATAAATATTTATGATTGTTACATCTTCTTGTTGAATTGTTCCTTTTATTAATACATAATGTCCTTCTTTGTCTCTTTTAACTGTTTTACATTTGAAGTCTAATTTTTTGGGTATTAGTATAGCTACTCCTGCCCTTTTCTGATTGTTATTTGCATGAAATATCTTTTCCCAACCTTGCACTTTCAACCTATGTTTGTCCTCGTGTCTAAGATGTGTTTCCTATAGACAGCATACAGATGGGTCCTGTTTTTTAATCCATTCTGCCAGTCTATGTCTTTTGATTGAAAAGTTTAATCCACTAACATTTAGTGTTATTACTGTATGGGTAGTACATTCTTCTACCATTTTGACCTTTGGATTTTATATGTCATATCTAATTTTTCTTCTTTTTACCTTTACTGATAGTCTTCATTTCTATACTGTTCTCCACACCCCCCTCACCTGTCTTTTTGTATCTGCCTCTAGTGTTCCCTTTAGTATTTCTTGCAGAGCCAGTCTCTTGGCCACAAATTCTCTCAGTGATTTTTTGTCTGAAAATGTTTTAATTTCTCCCTCATTTTTGAAGGACAATTTTGCTGGATATAGAATTCTTGGTTGGCAGTTTTTCTCTTTTAGAAATTTAAATATATTATCTGACTGTCTTCTCACCTCCATGGTTTCTGCTTAGAAATCTATGCATAGTCTTATTGATGGCTTGCTTTTCTATTGCTGCTTTCAAGATTCTCTCTTTCTGTTTGACCTCTGACATTCTGATTAGTAAGTGTCTTGGAGTATGTTTATTTGGATCTATTCTCTTTGTGGTCGCTGCACTGCTTGGATCTGGAATTTTAAGTCTTTCATAAGTGTTGGGAAATTTTCAATGATTATTTCCTCCATTAGTTTTTCTCCTCCTTTTCCCTTCTCTTCTCCTTCTGGGACACTCACAACACATATATTCATGCGCTTCATGTTGTCGTTCAATTCCCTGAGTCCCTGCTCATATTTTTCTGTTCTTTTCCCTATATTTTCTTTTGCTTGTCAGATTTCAGATATTCCATCCTCCAGTTCACTAATCCTATTGTCTGCCTCTTGAAATCTGACATTGTAGGTTTCCATTGTTTTTTTTTTTTATCTCTTCTACTGTTCCTTTCATTCCCATAAGTTCTGTGATTTGTTTTTTCAGACTTTCGATTTCTTCTTTTTGTTCATTCCTTGGCTTCTTTATATCCTCCCTCAATTCATTGATTTGATTTTTGATGAGGTTTTCCATGTCTGGTTGAACATTCTGAATTAATTGTTTCAACTCCTGAATCTCATTTGAATTGTTGGTTTGTTCCTTTAACTGGGCCATATCGTCAATTTTCCTAGTGTGACTCATTATTTTTTGCTGAAGTCGAGGCATTTAATTACCTTAATTAGTTTATTCTGGAGATTGTTTTCACGTCTTTTACCTAGGATTTTCTTGCTGGATTTTGTTATCTATCTGTTCTTTGACATTCAATTCAGCTTATTCTGGACCACTAGCTTAGTTTTGTTTAACAGAGGAGAATTTTTCAGTTCTTGTTTTTTGTTTCTTGCCCTGCCTGTATGGTGCCTCCCCCCCACACACTTAGGAGGGTCTACTTAAGTATTATAGACCCCTGCCAGATTTTCCCAGACCAAACTGGCCTCCTGTCAGGAGAAAAGAGTCACCCCATCAGTTTTCCCTGGAGGTGAGACCCAGCAGGTTGAAAGACTTTCCTATAAAGTCTCTGGGCTCTGTTTTTCTTATCCTGGCCAGTATGTGGTGCTTGTCTGCCTGCAGGCCCCACCAGCATAAGATGATGCAGTACCTTTAACTTTGGCAGACTCTCCCTCCTGGGGGCATGGTGGAGACAAAGGAGAGGTTGTAGGCTGGCTTTAATTGCTTCAAATTTCTAAACCCTGAGGTCTGAATTCCTTGAGGGAGGGAATCCACCTGAGCTGGGCCCCACCCCTCTCCTGGGGAAAGCACAGGCCCCAGACAAGGTCTCCAACAACCTTGTTTCTGCCTATGCCTGGGGCATTTGCAGCCTGAGAAACCCTTCAGCTGTATCCAAAGGCTGTCCAGCCTTTGTAGAAACAGAGCCACAAAAAAAAAAAAGAAAAAGAAAAAGAAAAAAATCCTTCTGAGAGCAGGACCCCCATTCCTCAGGTCTGCCAATCAAGAGCATAAGTTGGTATGTTCAGATTCTATGTGTACCTTCAGATCCTATATGCCCCGTCCTTTCCTTCAAAGCCCAGACCCTTTCAAGTATTATGTGCTATGTGATCCAGAAATACCTCTGTTTCTTTTCTTTTTTTTTCCCATCAGCCCTGCCCCATTGGTGCAGGGGCAAGAATCAGCAACCTCTACTTTGACCAGGTTCAGCTGAGCTGGGGGACTATTTTTAGTAGTCAGAATTTGTGAATTAATTCCACAGTTGAAGCTTAGTTGCACTCAGCTCCTGCTGCTGGTAAAGTCCCTTTCCTTCCCCCTCTGGGAAGCAGCCTGTGGGGGAGGGGCACCAGCCACCATGGCTTGGGGGACTCACGGTTCTGGGGGACTTGCAGCCGGTCCCGCTGCTCCAGACTGGGATATGCTGTGTGTCCGCTCACTGATGGGGCCCCAGGAGCTGTTCTGTACTGTTCCTGGCCATTTAGTAGCTGTTCTGTAGGGTGAACTAAATCCCACTCATTGCTACCTGGCCATCTTGGCACTCTCTCCTCCTCTGGTGTTTTCATTTGGTCATTAGGCAGGGGGCTGTGTGTCGGGATTGTGATAGGCTTAGTGATCTTCCACTGTCTGCATTGCATGTAAACATCTTGAGTGATTTAATTTGGGAGAAGATTTCTTTCAATAGTGGAAAGCTTTGTGTTTGTAGAGCAGGGAGCAGTCCATGCAGTGGAGACTCAGTGTGGTGATTTGTTTCAGGGCAGGTATGGGCGCAGGAGGGAGATGTTATGCTGATGTTTCCACATTCCCTGCCCCTCCCACAATACCCCCCTCACTCCCGTAATTCCCTTTATGGCACATCGTTCTGTGCGTTACCCACAATTCACTCATTACCTGGAGTACCCTG
The DNA here is from genome assembly GCA_004026745.1 of Myrmecophaga tridactyla. Classification (NCBI taxonomy): domain Eukaryota; kingdom Metazoa; phylum Chordata; class Mammalia; order Pilosa; family Myrmecophagidae; genus Myrmecophaga; species Myrmecophaga tridactyla. Next base: position 1,423 of record PVIY010011351.1, on the reverse strand, counting down.
CCATTCTCACACTTCCGGGTCATGACACAACACTTGTTCACAACTACATTTCCATTGTTCCTTCCACTGTGGTTATGTTTATAGACAATTCTTTCCTCATCTAACACTTATTATCGTGTCTGTGATTATCTGGTTCTACGACTTGCCCCGTCTCTTCCTCAGTATGAGCCTCCTCCATATTGTCCCTCCTATCATTCATGTTGTCTCCCACAATTCCCTGTTACTCCCACAATTCCTTTTGACCCATAATTCCCTGTATTAACCACAAGTCCCTGTCACTCCCACAATTCCTGATGAAACCAACAGTTTTCAGTGTCACCCACAATTCTGTCTCAGTCGCACATTTCCCTTTATTCCAAACAAATCTGCTTGTCTCTCACAATTCCCTCTCACACCCAACAGCAGGTATAACCCACAATTTCGCATTCCTCCCGCTAGTCTGTGTGCACCACAATTCAAATATGACCCAGAATTCCTGTCATTCTCACAATCCCAGATAAGAAGGACAAGTCCTGGTCAACAAGTACAATTTACCAATTTCTTTTACAGTGGCTTTGTTTTTTGAAAGCTTTTCCACATCTACTGTGATAGTGCCAGTGATTATGGTATTACTGCTGGCCCCGTGTCTTTGTTATTATCAGTCATTTCCATACAGTTGCTCTCATAATTCATGTTGACATCCAAAACTACTTGTTACTCTCACAATTCCCATAGGACCCACAATTCGTGTGTTAACCGAGTTATCCAGCCCCTACCACAATTCCATGTTCCTCCCGCAGTCCCTTTTTCATCCATCCTTCAGTGTGGGACCTACAAATTCACTCACGACCCAGAGTTCCCTGTGGTTCTCCCACTTCCGGGTCATATCGCAACTGCTGGTCACAACTCCACTTCCCCATTTCTTTCTACTGTGGTTTTGTCCTTACACAACTCTTTCCTCGTCCAAAGTTTATTACAGTGTCTGTGATTATAAGATACTACCGCTTGCCCCACGTGTTCCTCATTATTAGCCTCGTCCATTTTATGCCTGAGGTAACTCACTTTGTCATGCCCACTTCCCTATTATTCCCACCATTCCTTTAGACCCAAAATTCAGCGTGTTAACCACCATTCCCTACCGCGCCCCTAATTTCCTGTCACTCCCACAATTCTCTTTATCACCCATCATTCCGTGTGTCACCCACAATTCACTCATGACCCAGAGTTCCCTGTCATTCTCACACTTCCGGGTTCATATGGCAAGTCCTGCTCACAACTACAATTCCCCATTTCCTTCCTCAGTGGTTTTGTTTTTATGCAACTCTTTCCACATCTAAAGTTTATTAGAGTGTCTGTGATTATCTTATCCTACCGCTTACCCAATCTCGTCCTCATTATTACCTTCCTCCATGTTGTCCCTCCCATAATTCACTTTGTCACCCAC